>JAKXYG010001368.1:0-2500 GCA_025895645.1 Cardicola forsteri | reverse complement strand
GGGAACCCCCCAATGCTTTAAATTTTGAATACTTCAAAATTGTAAAAAATTGTTTTTTTTCGTTTTAGAACGGTATCTTTTATCACAAACATTAATAAAAATGCCTTATTTGCTGCCAAGGTAAACTTCTTACGACTTATTTTTACCAATCATATTTATATGGCAAGAGTAATCAAGTAATACAGCACTAGACTCAAAATTGTGTAGGCATGTGTTTAAATTTTGCCACCGGCACAAATGCAGACCCTTGTATGTCCTCACTAACTGTCCGTATGCTGTAAAATGCAATTTCCATAATACATGAAAACAACAACAATTAAATAAATAAATAAAAATCCATTTGGCTTAGAACAATGACTGTACTTTGACTAAGAAAATATTTATTCGTATTTATTCGTATCATTTTACAAAAGAAAATATTCGTTTAATGCAATATTTTAAGGTCAAATTATTTGACATTTTGTTTTCGAATAAAGTCACAAAATTATCATAATGTTATGTGAATTTGATTTTAAGAAACAATACGTTTTGTTGTTAAAAGATAGTCATTGAAGTAGGTGTATATGGATTTGAACGCCATACAAATGCGTCAACGCAAGGAAGCTGTCTTCTAGTCAAGATACTTCATTTACTCCAATTCTACCCCCACCAAGTTCAGTTTGCAATCGGATTCATATCGCAAAGTAGTCAACTTAAACAGCACACAATCCTCCCAATCCCGTGATTACCTTGTGGGAATTTAGCAGTTGTCTTTTTATTATTTCTAAATTTACAATAAACTCTAGACAATTTGGTTTAGCATTTTATCAATTAAAGACAATTTTAGATACTTCAAAATTGTGAAAAATCGTTTTTTTTTCATATAACAAAGTGGTCGAGTTGTAGGTACTTCACTGAACTACCAACCTTGCAGTAGTGACAAACAAAACGTTTTGTTATTGAAGAACTAAATGAGGACTCTTTTTTGGCTTTGTTAAATATCCACTAGTTGAAGAAAAGATGTATAATAACAAACATTTCTACTTGTGTAATAATTTTTTTGTTTTTAAACGTACGCCAAACGTTTTTTTGTTATTCTCATTTAAGCAATTAATGAATAGAGACTAAAAAAATTGATACAGTTAATTGTTTTACATAAACTCAAATCATTATAGTTAAATTTTCTCTTCTGCCTAAAGATAAAAATTTGTTCGTACGCATCAATAATCATTCCTACGGCAATATATGGGAGTGAAATGTGGAAGCAAACAGACAGGATTGATAAGGTGGTGAATGTTTTTTATCGCCGGCGTTTCAGAAGTATTTTAAAGATTATTTGGCGCTATCACATTTCAAATAGTGAAATCTTGAGAAGAATTGACTCTCATCCACTACATGACGTCATTATAATTAGGCGAAGAAAATTACTTGGTCACGGTTTTTGATTAGATAATGTAAGATAACAGGATAACTTTGTTGTTGTTTCTTGCTGTAATTATTATCTTATTGCCTCATGCTTATTTTTAAAGCAAAAAGGTTTTGTACTACTACTACAAATAATAATAATTAGTATTATTAATATTATTATTATTATTATTATTATTATTATACTTTAACGAATATTAAGCCGCGTTGCTTTAATTTTGACAGGGATTTGGGATGTACATAAAATAATTTACAATTTAATTTCTAATTTTTATAACTAATTTTTTTAGCCCTATACAAAATAAACCACACACATGTAGTCTTAGTTTTATTGAGATAGCCCTTGAAATCATGTATTTGGCTGGTCTTTTGACTAAATATGCGTGTCTGTTTTCGCATTTTTTATACTACTACTACTACTAGTATCAATATTTAGAATCTAATTATGATAAATTTGGAAAAATTTGACTACTATTCTACTTTTCTAACATGTTTCTCAAATAGGTTTGTACTGGTTTTGCCGAGTATATCTTTATTATTATTATTATTATTATTACTATTATTATAGTTTTTAATATTGTTATTGTTATTATTTTTGCAACAATTACAGCAAACAACAACAACAGCAAAGTCTCGTTGGCATTAAAGATTCTGCAAATCGAAGATTGATCTTCCTTTCACTAAACCCTGTCATCTGTGTAACTTTGACGTTGTTTGTCGGAATGGCGTCCTCTTATTGATTCCGTAACAGTATAAACTTTTTACAGAAGCCAGGTTGCTAACCTTGCGCTCAAACCCTCCTCCTTTATCCAGGCTTGGTACTGGCTAGATTGAATCATTTTTGAGTTATAATAATAATTTTTTTAATGTTTATTATTTTGAATGTTTTGCGAGAAACATCTTTCAGCAGTGTACATTTTAGCGAAGCCGAACGTTGGCTTGCATTTAGTGCCGGTGGAGAAATTTGAACTCATGCCCACCCAGCTTCAAGTGGGGTGGTGTATCGATAGACTACACCGGCAAGTGGGAAAACCAATGTTTTGAAATGTAGAAAGTTTAAAGACAAATAACTAAAGTATAATTAATTTAAAGCATT
>JAKXYG010001365.1:0-23146 GCA_025895645.1 Cardicola forsteri | reverse complement strand
TTAACTAGACAATAACCAATCAGAGAACAGAACCCACAACCAATAAAATTTACTCAAATTATATGACGTACAACAATTGCCTATATTTTTATAAATATATATATATATATATATATGTATAAATATATATATACAAATTAAATATTATTTGCAAAATAATTAAACATAATACACAATAACATTTGTTTTAGCAATAAAGCCCAATACCATCATTATAAAAAGTTAAAAACAAACACATATAATTGCTTTTAAATAACATATTTATCTTCTAAAATACATAAATATACAAAATATAAGTAAAAGCTTAATATTGTCAATAATTCATGTAACATCTACGATTTTGTTCAACTTTAGCCAGGCGTTTGTTTTATAAATTTATTAACGTACCAACATAATCTTACAAAATGTTTTTTATACATAACTAATTTTTATTTTTAATAATACGTTAGATTTTATGCACGTTACCATACGTTTTAAAACATAAACAACATTTTCAATTATATTAAGATCTGAATTGGTTGGAAAAAGTTGAATAAAAGTAAACTTTTGCTTTTCTAAGTGTATGTTGTCTAAATAAGGAAAACGTGTAGTAAATTGTAAGTTATGTTAAAACACACACTACCACTTTTAAAATTTTATTACAAGAGCATTGTCTTAAATATTTGTTAATTGTCCTGTAACATTTTTGGACATGTTACTATAAACTTTTGTTTTTAATATTTATTTAAATTCGGCTGTATTTTAAGTTCTACTAGTACGCATCTATTTTAGAAACTGATAATACTTATTTAAAGAATATTTATTAATACATGTAGAATGTGCAACCTTTATAGCAGTGCAGCTGTAGTTGAGTTGGAACTTTGAACAATAAATAACCAGTAAAAGTTTAATTTACACACCCATTTCAAAAATTAACGCATACAAATACAAAGGTATTAAATCTAAAATAAATTTGTAAAGTCTAATTGTTTTTTTTTGTACAAATAAATATTGGGTATTAAAAATACTTTCTAGTGATTAATATATTATTTATATATATTTAGAAATAATTATTTAAGAAGGCTGAGTCGGTCAACATAACATATTTTAAAAGCTCCTTTTATATTAACGTAAATAATAAGTTAAAATTACACATTTTTTATAATAATTAAATTATTTTTATTTTGTATGCTTAATTTCATCAAAAATAAATAATAACTAATTTTTAAATTAATGTTAAACAAACATTCAAATCTGCTCTAATTGTGATGTTATAATAGTTATTAAAATGTACATTTAATTATTTTAATTTATATACAATTCCTAAGCTAATTAGTGTTAAAAACGTAGTTATTAAAATAAAAAAATTGTAGCAATCACATAACTTTAAAAAAAAACTCAATTTAATTATAATATATACAACATTTTATAATAGATAAAATACAATTACAATTTTATTAATATATATTGTTATTATAAAAAATAATTGTATAAAAGTTAAATTTGTTTAAAATGACAATTTTGGTAAAATTATTAATATAAAATATAACGTCAAATATAAAAAAACAGAATACGTGGAATATTTTTAGTTACTAAATGATTGATTAAATAATAAAAAACAAAATGTTATTGCCTTTTTTTAACCACTTGATTAAGGCAGTTTAAAATGCTATTGATGAGATTATTGTTTTATCTCATATTGAACAACAAACTGAATACAATTACACAAATTCTCAATTTCAGTATGCTTATTGATGTTGCGCTTTAGCATACTAAAGAAATGTTTAATAACTATTAAGTGGTACTTGAATACAAAAAAATCTTTTTAATTTCAGCTTTTTCAATGTCTAAATGTAAATATAAAACAAATAAAGTAAACCTAGGTAAATATCACATTACCTTCTTGGACGTACGACATAGAGCATTGTTCTAAAAAACTTTAGTAAGCTCGGTGTGAGTGTGTTCCATTTTATTATAAAAAACTTCCTTTATTAAAAAAACAAATTTTCTATTTAATAGGTTCATTATACTTATTATTTTAATCTATATACATGAAGATAACAAACAAATTTTTTTTTTAAATTTTAAATAAAATGTTAAAAACAAATTTAATAATTTATTATTTACGTCTAACCTTGAGATTCTGTTTTTTTGCTTTCTTTGTTTGGATTGTTTTTGAAATGGAGAATTGTGGTAAAAAACGTTTTTATTTTACCGACATTGAATATCGTGTTATTAAAGAATTAAAAAATAAAGGATTTTTTTTCCCAAAAAATTGGCAGATTTATATAGTGTTAACCTTTCAAAAATGTATCGGATTATTAACGATCACAAACCACAAAGTTATAAAAATGTTAAAAGAAAACAAGTAACATTTACTACAAATGATTAAAAATTGTTATAAAGTTAAAAGATTATAAAAAACCTATTTTAAAAACCAAAAAAAATAGTTTAAACAATTTTACTTATTCCATTATAAACAACAGAGCAATCAAATCTGATTTAACTTTACAATTACCAAAAATTTAGCAATTTATTACTAAAAAACAAAAGGATGACAGATTAACCTTTGGAATAAATTACATTTTTGTTATTGGCGTTCCGTATTTTTGGCTGATAAACCAATAATTTAAAACAAACCGTTTAGTTATTAAAACAAAATGTTGTGTAGCTCGAGTTTTTAAAAACATTTACTCCCGGTTGTTAGAAAAATGCCCACCCTCAACAAGTAATGTGTTGGTTTGGTATTTAATATAAACAACTTATTAAATAAAAAAATAAATCTGGTACCTTGAATAGTAAAAACATTGCTTTAGTTATAAAGAATATTTTTTATTATAAAATGCAGCACACTTACATGGGGGTTACTACTGTTTTACAGAACATTGTTTTATGTCATACGTCCTAAAAGGAAACATTATATTTATTTAAGTTTATTACATTTGCTTTATATTTACATTTAGACAATAAAAGAGATAAAATTTTTAAAAACATTTTTTAATTCAATTACCACCTAACAACTGGGATATCAATGTTATTAACATTTTTTTCAATATACTAAAGTGCAACATCAATAAGCATACCAAAATTGAGAATTTATGTAAACGTATTCGGTTAATTTTTTAACATTAGATGTAACAAGAATATATCAACACTCTTATTGACAGCATTCTAAAACGCTTGGATCAGGTTGTTAAAAAAAGCGATCACATAAATTATTATTTTTTTAAATTTTTAAATGTCTTTGATCATTTAGTAACTAAAAAAAATGTATGTAATCCGTATTTTTATTAATAGTTGTCTTTATAAATTATGTTAACCATTTTACTCTATTTCCGATTTTGCACCAGTTAACATTTTATACAATTTTTTTTACTTACAATATATATGTATATATATATATATATATATTAAATTATTATATAGTAATGTATATTTTATAAATAAAGTAACGTTTCTATTATACGCTATGTAATTGTTAAAAAGTTTTTAGTTTAATAATCACTTTTTTGCATTAACTGTATAGGGTTATAGATTGTAAAATATTTTACACTTATTTGTAAGGTTTATAAATCTGCAAAATGGCGATAGATAATGTTTAAGTTTTTTAACAAATTCTATTTGTTGTAATTTATTTGCACGATTAAATGATATTTTTTTAACAAATGCTTTAAAAACAAAGCCTTAAACTTGTATTTTTTACATTACAATTAAACCAAAAATAGCGTTTAAGTATTAATTTTTATTTATTGTTTTGTTTTTTACGCTGCATAAATATAAACTGATTGTTTTATTTACTTGTTACAAGTTTTCTAACAACTGTTGATAATCTAAAGCTTGTTTTATTGTTTCAACTAGTGTACGCAATTAAAAAATTTACTATTAATTGTTTTAATTTTGTGCACCTTTTATAAAAAGTTTTGATTAAATTCATAGACCTAGATAGACAAATAACAACGCTGAGTTCTTTTAACCATAAGTATTATGTCCGCGGAAATAAGAGTCTTTTAAAAATTACAAATTTTAAATAAATAGTGACGTTCTGCTTAAATTATTTAAATAATTTAATATTATTAACACTTTTTTAAATGTTCTACAATTCTTAATATTAAAAATGTATTTAATTAAAATAAAGTCTTTTGACAATCTGAAAATACAGTGCAAATTAGTATATATATGTATAAACAGTTATTTATATTTAAAGTGTATTTTTAACATTTAAAAAATAATAAAGCCCGTCATTTTGTTTAAATAAATTACTTATTATTATATTTAATAAATTTAACTAAAAAGTTAAAACTTGGGCATGCTAGGATTACCTACGTATGTATTAGTTTACCATATTTTTAGAATAATGTAGCGACAATTAAATTATAAATATTGAAAACGTTCGTTATTTAAAAAATATACGTTAATTTATTTACTAATAAAATAATTTAAATTATCTAAATTAAAAATACGTTGCCAAATATATATATATATATATATATAAATATGATATTTTAATAATAGATGCCAGGGGTAATTATAATAATAATATAATTAGTTGTTTTATTTAAATAGTAATTATAATTAATAATATTATTTTTATAATTTGTAATAATTTCTGCAAAGTCAAAATAAATGGCGCACTGATGGCCTTAAATTAAATAGTTCTTAATGTTGACCTTATTGTATGTTATTAAATTAGTAGGTAGGTCCTGTAGGACAAAAGCCATGTTGGTCATAGTTAATTAATGTATGCTTAGTAGTAAAATTAAGCACATGAGTCTCTATTTAACTTTCCATAACTTTACTTGGGTAGATAAAACATTAATTAGTCTATAATTTGTAGGAGTAAAGCTAAAACCCAATTTGAATAATGGCCTAATAAATGCAGAGTTCCCGATATGTAAAAGCCGGCCAGTGATTGTGGAGAAATTAATAATATAGGTTAAATAAAGTGCCAATAACCCAGCATTTTGTTTTAAAACTCTAGAGTATACACTGTCAGCACCACATGAAAGTGATCTGTCTAACAATGGATTGTTTATTTGAAGTAAAAAAACCAATAAAAAGGGCCAAATCTAGATATTGAAGTAGGGGAAAATCAACATGTTAAAACACTAAATTAAAATAATTTGCAGAATTATTTTAAGCTTTATGGCTAGTTAAAGTAAAGCAATGTTTTTTTTTAAAGAACGAAAATAAATATCAAAATCAAGTTTTCTATAATAAACTTAAACAAAGTGCTTTTATTATATTTAGCTTTAATTAGAAGTTTATAAACTATTTAGTCCCTATTCAACTTAATTAGTTTGGACCATTAATCCATAATTGAGATATAATTGTAATAAAAACAGCGGAGTTTAGTAGATTTCTAAAAGTAAAAAAAAATTTGTTGTCTCAGAATTAAGTAGATATTTTTTTAGAGAGCTTTAAACTGGTGTAAAAAAAATCGGTATGTATACAAATATTTATTAACATTACGTATAAATTAATAATTAAACAATATTTACTTACTAATAAAATTATTAAAATTATAATTATTTTTTAATGTTTAACTAAAACAATGTAGACATCTTACAACAAAAAGCAATTGTTCCTTATAATAATTTATTCAGATTATAACAATATCAAACTATTATTTTTTTTAATCTGTTGGTCAACGTATTAATTAAAACTAAACTCTATATTATACAACAATATAAATTACTATGTTTTTATTAATTTAACTGGTGTTTATTAATAATTATTTATGTAACTGATTAATTAATTTTTATTAATAACTAAACAGTAGTACGACTATGTATATATATATATATATATATATAATTACAATTTTTTATAAAATTAAATTACACGTTTGGAAAAAAATTAAAACATGCGTATCTTACTTTTTATTATTTTTTGGATTGTTTTGTTATTTTTTTGCATTATGCAAATTTTTAATTCAAAAAAGTGTAATAATAAAACATTAACTCCTGTAAATGAAAAGCTGGCAGTAGGTGTTATAGTGAAACAAATAACATAAAAAAATGTTATTTTTTAAATTACGTATTACTGTAGATATACCAAATCTACCAAAATTTACAATGCCTAATACAATTAAAAGCTGTAGTATACATATCATCATAAAGATTTTAAAACCAGTTATCACAGAAAAACAAGTTTATATAAAATAACATTTTATTTAATTTCAATTACTGAATAAATCAAAAAAAATTTTAAAAACATTATTATTTTTCTAAACGTTATTCTAAATTTTAAATAAACAATAAAATCGGCGTTTTGCTTAAATTATTTAAATAATTTAATATTATTATTTTAAATGTTCTACCAATTCTTAATATTAAATATTGTTAAAATAAAATCTTTTGCCTATTTTAAAAATACAGTGCAAATTAGTATATATATGTATGAACAGTTATTTTATATTTAAAATTATTATTTTAACATTTAAAAAAATAATAAAATTTTTTAAATGTTTGTTTTTAAATAAATTACTTATTATTATATTTAATAAATTTTAACTAGAAAAAGTTAAAACTTGGGCATGGGATTACAACGTATGTATTAAGTTTATATATTTTTAGAATATAATGTAGCGCATCAATTAAATTATAAATATGGTAAAACGTTCGTTATTTTAAAAAATATACGTTAATTTATTTATTTTACTAACAAAAACTTATTGCCCCATGCTTATTTTTTTAAAGCAAAAGGGTTTTGTAATAATATATATATATATATATATATATATATGATATTTTAATAATATATGCCAGGGGTAATTATGGCATAAAAATAGTTAGTTGTTTATTTAAATAGTAATTATAATTAACTAATATTATTTTTATAATTTACAAAAGTGTAACTATGACAATGTTACAAACTACAAAAAATTAAATTTACTAATATTATTTTGCTTAGATTGTGTAGTAATTTTTGTTTGTTATAATTTGTTTTTTTAATTATTGGGTTGCTTTGATAGTGTGTTTGTTTTTTCCTTATTTGTGATTTAAAAAAACTTTAATAATAAAAACATTAATCCTTGTAAATTAAAAAGAAAAAATAAGTGCTACAGTAAGCAAATAATATTAAACATTTTTATTTTTTAAGTTAAAAATTACTGTAGTTATACCAGGTTTACTACAAGTTACAATGTCTAATACAATTGAAAACTTTAGTTTACATATTGTTATACAAATCTTAAATTTAATTGTAAGTAAAGAACAAGTTTATATAAAATTACTTACTATTTGCATACAATTACCAAATAAGTCAAAAATAAAATTAGCAATCGCATTAATTAATTTTCCAAAAGTTGTGACACGTTGTGCTATAACCGTTAATAATATTTTTTCGTATACATAAACAAAATATGTAGTAGAAAGTAAAAGCAATTTAACTTTTTAAATTTATTTTAAAATAAATTAAATTCCTAAATAAATTAACGGTGCATTTGTGTATAACATTTTTTAATAAATTAATTTCGGTAACAAAGTGTAACGGAGTTGTTGGTTAATAGGGGTAATAATGGCAGTTTTAGTTTATTAACACTTTTTGCATATATAATTGTCCAAAACATTGGCTACGTAATTACAGACATTTTTTAATATAATAATAGGTTTTTTGCAAAATCAAAAATTAGTTCATGCATTTTACTGTAACTAGAAAAAACTAACGTGTATACAAATACCAAAATTAATTAATTTAAACATTTGTGTATACAAACTATTTATTTACTATTTTTAATTGTATTACTTAATTATTTTTTATTTTGTAGTAACAAAATTAGAATTATTTTTGCTGTTAAATACATTCAATTTATTTTATTAATTTAACTAGGATTTTTTTTTTAATATTTTTGTTTTCAATTAACTTATTTTTATTAATAGCAAAACAGTATTTTTGTGAGTAGTCTATTTATAGTAAAACAATATATTTATATGTATACATTTAATATTAATAGTAGATTCTGGTGGTACGTTTTGTAAAATAATTATTTGTAATAAACTATTTTACAAAATTCTAACCTTAAAAAATTAGTTAAGTGTAAGAATTTTTATAAATAAAAATATTATTTTATTTAGTTTTTGTAGTAAATTTTTTTTTGAATATTTACATTTTTGGTTAACATTAATTTTACAAATGTAATAACAATTTTTTATAAAATCTAACGACACGTTTTTAAAACTGTTAAAAAAATTGTAAAACATTTAAATTTTACGTTTTATTAATTATAGGCTTGTTTTGTTACTTTTTTTCATTATGCTTATTTTTAATTCAAAAGTGTGTAATAATAAAACATTAATTTTTGTAGATAAAAAACTGGCAGTAGGTGTTACAGTAATCAAATAACATAACATATTGTTATATTTTAAATTATGTATTAAGGTAGATACACCAAATTTACCAAAATTCACAACGTTTATTAAAATTAACAGCTTTAGTATATATATTATTATAAAGATATTAAAATCAGTTGTAACAAAAAACAAGTTTAAATTTGGTTAATTCACATTTGTTTACAATTACTAAATAAGTAGAAAATAATTTTATTATTAGCATTACTTAATTTGTTAATAGTTGTAGCACGTGACTACGTAATTAAATTTTATTTTTAATATACTAGTAAGTGTTTGGCTACGTAATTAAATGCTTGTTCTAATATAATAGTAGGTGTTGTGCAAAATTAAAGATTATTTAAAACGTTTTATTGTAAGCAGAAAAACGTAACTGTATACGTAAACCAATATCAATTATTTTAAACAACCGTTTTTACAAAATAATTATTTACATTATTTATTAATTTTGAATTACACACTATTTATTTAGTAACAAACCTATTAAATTAAAATTATTTATCAATAATAATTTAGGCATCTTACAACGGAAGGCAATTGTGCCTTATAATGATTTATTCAAATTATAGCAATATCAAACTATCATTTTTAAATTCCTCGGTCAACGTATTAATTAAATGTATACTCAATATGGCATATCATAATGTATATTACCTTGTTTTCATTAATTTAAGTAGTGTTTATTTAAAAAATATTTTGTTCTTAATTAACTTATTTCTATTAATAAGAAAACAGTATTTTTGCAAGTAACCTATTTATAGTAAAACAATATATTTATACGTATACATATAATATTAATAGTAGATTCCGGTGGTACGTTTTGTAAAATAATTATTTGTAATTTACATTTGTATTTATATATTTTGCATAAAACGTTATTTAATATTTTGGCAACGTAATGAAAGTTATTTTCTAAAATAATAATTGGTGTTTTGCAAAATTAACGATTATTTACAACGTTTTATTGTAACTAGAAAATCTTAATTGTATAAGTAAACTAATATCAATTATTTTAAACATTTGTTTACACAAAATACTTGTTTACACTATTTATTAATTTTAAATTATACAATATTCAACTATTAACAAAGCTATTAAATTAAAATTATTTTTTGTTATATTTATTAATAATAATTTAGACATCTTATAACGAAAGACAATTGTGCCTTAAAATGATGTATTTACATTTAAAAAATATTAAAAAAATACATTTTGGATTACAAATTAAGTAGGGTAAAGTTTCTTTTAATTCTTGGTTTAGTTGTATCAACAGTTATTGTTTTAAATTTTTTTATAGCAATAGCAAATTATTATTTTTGAATTTGTCGGTTAACGCATTGATTAAATGTATACCCAATATAATATATTATAATGTATATTACCTTGTTTTTATTAATTTAACTAGCATTTATTTTAAAAATTGTTTATGTACTTAATAGATTTATTTTTATTAATGACAAAACAGTATTTTTGGGAGTAACGCATTAATAATCGGGGACTTGTTTTATCGTTTAAAATCTTGTATACAGTTAAAATATTTATTTTTATGTTTTTAGTAATTGTTATAATTGTTGTGCTTTTTTATAATATTTTTAATCTAATTTATAATTACAAAAAGATAAATAACTACGCTGATCTGTTTTAACGATAAGTATTAAGTGCGCGGAAATAAGAAGCCGTTATATCAAAACTCCAAATTTTGAAACGGAAAATAAATAATCGATTTTAATAAAAATAATTTAATAATTAAAAAAAATAGTTTTATAATTTTTAATATTACAATAATTTTAAAATAAATTGTGTATTTTCTATTTAAAATTAAAGTGCATTTTTCTAAATATATGTATAAGCAGTTACTTTATTTTAAAAATTATTGTTTTTAAGAATAAAATAAATATAAATTTATTTTTTTCTAATTATGTTTGTAAATGAATTACATAATATAATATTTAATACATTTTAACTAAAAAACTTAAAGTTAAAACATCGCATTACTAGCGTATGTATCAAGGTTATATATTTATACAAAAATGTGGCCGATCAATTTAATTTTTATAATGTGTAAAATATTTGTTATTTTTAAAATATGCACTTATTTATTTTACAAACAAAAATATTAAAACAAAATTAATTAAAATAAAATTCGTTGACAACTATATATAAAAACCAATTATAATGTTTGAATGTCAAACGTTTTTTTCTAACTGTGGCTCAGATTCAATGCTTGTTTAATGTCTAAAATGTTGTATACAGTTAAAACATTGAATTGTTTGCATTTTGTAATTATTTTAATTTTTGTGTACCTAAAAAAAGCTTTAATTAATTTATACTTATGAAAAAAAGCTAACGATTTTAAGATGCTTTGTTCAAACGTTTTAAGTAGTTGAATGTCAGAAACATGTTAAATGTAATTACAAATTTTAAAAATATAAATATAAATAGACTTCGTGCTTAATTTTGTCAAAAATAATTTTATATTTTTTAAAAACAAATTTGTTTAAGATTGTTTATATTACAATATATTTAAAATACATTATTAATTGTTTAAAATCAGAGTAGAATTTGTATGTATACTTAAACAATTATTTTGTTAAAAATTATTCTTTTTAGAAATCTTTAATATGTTTAATTATTTTATATTTTTTTACTAGAAAAAGATTAAACATTTTATATATACATATACAATGACTTTGGTATATATATATATATATATATATATATATATATATATATATATAATATTGTTTTCAACAACTGGAAAATAGCTATTAAAAATGTGCACAGTTTATTACTGTAAGTGTAGTTGGATAGAAAATATAAAATATAAATAATTTTTTTGTTTTTAACCGACTATAGCACATTTATTTGTAATGTGCATTAATTTTAAAATAATAAACATTATATTAGTTTTTGGCAAATTTTATTTTTTGTAATTTATGGGTACTACTGAGTAAAAGTTTCTTAATAACCGTGTTAAAAATAAGAACCTATAAATTACCTTTTTTCATGTTTTTAAGTTTTATAATTCTGCCGATTGCAGGTAATTTGAGACAAGTTTATTATTTACAACTATATATATATATATATATATATATATATATATATATATATATATATATATATATATATATATATATAATTTAATAACAGATTCTGATAGTACGTTTTGTAATCTTAATTTGTTTTTGTATTAAAATATCACATGTTATTAACTAATATTATTATTGTAATTTCTAATAAACTATTTTACAAAATTTTAATATTAAGAAAGTTTGGCAACTGTAACAAATTTAAAAACAATAATATTATTTTGCTTAGTTTAGTAGTAAATTATTTCTTCTTAAGCATTTTAATTTTTAGTTAAATTATTTTTACACATTTAATTACAATTTGTTATAATATCTAACAATATTTTCTATATAAAATTATTTAAAATATAGGCTACGTAATTACGGACAATTTTTAATTTAATGGTATGCTTTTTGCAGAATCAAACATTATTTAAAATATTTTACTGTAATTAGAAAAGTTTACTTATATTCGTAAATCAAAATTAATTAATTTAAACTGTTTTGTTTACAAAATATTTATTTACAGTATTTATCAATTAAGAATTACACAATTTTTACCTTGTAACAATACTATTAAATTAAAATTATTTTATATATATATGTATTTAAAATAATTTAGGCATTTTACAGTAAAAGGCAATTGTGCTTTATAATAATTTGTTTAAATTATAACAATATTAAAATATTATTTTTAAATCCGTTGCTGAACGTATAAATTTAATTTATACCCAATGTTTTATATTATTATGTATACTACTTTGTTTTTATTAATTTATCTAGTATTTATTAAAATTATTTATGTACTTGATTAATTTATTTTTATTAAAAACAGAACATATTCTTTAAAAAATATTATATTATTTTATCTATAATATTTTATTTATATGTAATATATGTATATACATGTATAAAATTATTTATAAACCCTTTTTTTATTACACAGAAAATTGTATGTTTAGTAAAATGTAAACCAATAAATGTTAGCATTTTGTTAATTACTTTAATTTTATACTATTTTTAAAATTTGGTACAATTATGTTTTAGCTTTTGTTAATATTTCTTATTTAATTGTATTTACTAAAAATATTTAAATTAAATAGCAATTGTTGTATGTTTTATAAGTTTTAATTTGTTTAAATGTTTTATAATATAAATATTTTGTGTAATTAATTAACCTTTTGAATTTATTATTATTATTATTATTATTAAGCTTTAATATCTCATAGAATACATTCAGCATAAAATACATTTTTGCCATCAATATAAAAAAGTAGTAGTACAAATAATGGGATTAAAATGAAATAGAATGTCATATGTTAATGAATATAAATAGTCTATATAGTATGCATGTGATTTTTTTAATATTCAAATTTACTCTGTACATAGAATGAGTTATTATAAGGCACAACTTCTACTGTAGGATGTACAAATATTAACATAATTATACTACATTGTAATTAATTACAATAACTGTTACACATTTTACAAAATTGTTAAATAACAGTATAATTAAATTATTTGTTATTACATTGTATATATTTTATATAAGCATGCTAAATATGTGCAATTGTAAATAATTTAATATTCCATTAATTATAATTAATTAAATTTGTTATGATTTTTGTAATGCATAAATAATATTATTTTCAAATAAAAACATATTATTTATTTGTAAATTAGTTTAAAATAATTAAAAGCAAATTATTTTGTTTTGCATTTAGCATAAATTCAACTAATGCACAATTTTTTTTAAATTTATCTTTGGTATCTATACAATAGTTTATTGCATGTTATTTTTAAGGTTAAACATTATTTTATTATAATTGTATTTATTGTGATGTAGCAAGTACAAAACTTTTAAATAATTCATTTAAATTAAACAATGTATATATATATATATATATATATATACATATATGTTATTTTTATTTACTTGTAAAATATGGTTTTTGTATTTTCAGAAAATAACACATAACTGTTTTTAATAAATTTTAATTAAATAAAATAATAACGCAATTTAATGTTACAATTAATGTTTAAAAAACGCGTAAAACAATGTTACCATTAACATTTTTTAAATATTGACAAATGTGTTATTATTATTAGTTTACTAATTATAAGTTATTTAGTAAATGTGTTTAATATAAATGTATACAAGTATTTTTATTTAACTTTGTCATATAAATACGTGCCGTTATTTGCCGAAATTTATTTCTGTAGAAATATAATGTTTTACAAAGGCCAAATTGCTAACTTTGCGATAAAAATCTCCTCTTTAATCCAGGATTGGAACTGGCTAGATTAAATTATATCTAATTTATTTTAGGCGAGTTATATATATATATATATATATATATATATATATAATGTTTTTATTTGGTAAAATTAAATATTTTATTATAATAATTTGTCAATACATGTAATATGTTTATTTTATTTATTAATAAATTGTCAACAAGTATTTATTTTTATAAATTTTTACATTTACAAATATAATGTTTTGTACTTAATATAATAAATAATTTACATATTTACATCATACGAAGCTAGCTTATAAGTTTTTTACAATTTTAAAAATATAACAATTAATAATTATTATTAAACATATATAGCACACATATATACTGTATATATATATATATATACATACAATAAAAGTTTTATTTTACGTAATTATATTAGTGTACGTGTACAACTCTTACAACAATTATTTAAAAAAAAATTAAATTAAAATTTTACTAGCAACTGCATAGCAAATAAAAATTTTGTTATTTTAATTATAAAATATACAATACTATAAATATCAATTAGTCTATGTAGTAAACATGTAAAAAATATTAACAGTTTAAAAAAAAAAGTTATTGTTAATTTGTAACCAATTAGATTACATCTATATATGCATTATTTGCATTATTAAACATACTTTACATTTTTGGTTATAAACATTTTAAAATTGTCAAACAATTTTTTTAATACAAATAAAACATTGGATTTTAATAATTGTTTTGTACTTAAATGTATTTCAAAACATTCATAAAGCAATATTTAAAATATTATAACTTTAGTACATTTTTGTTAAAACATATTATATTTTTTAATTTGAATTTATTATTTTATTATTTGTCCCAATTATTATGTTAATCATAAAACAAAATACAATATTTGCTTTTTAATAAATATATTTAAATGTACTTTGTAGCAAAATAACAAAACGTAAGGTAAACAGTATATATACAACTCTTAGAACAATTACTTTATAAAAGTGGTTTTATAACTTATACCACTTAAGCAATTACATAGCGCAAAAGAAAAACGTTAGTTTAATTATAAAGTATACAATACTTTACAATAATTTAAAAAAACTATAATGACATATACGTTTAAATTATAAGTAAAAAAATTGTATAAAATATCATCTGGTGCAAAATTAAAAATGAAGTAAAATGATTAACATAATTTATAAAGGCAAGTATTAACTACGGATTATATCGAATATTTTTAGTTAACAAATAATAAAAAACATTACAGAATTAAAAATAAATGTTTAAACAACCTGATGTAGGTGTTTTTAAATAATGTCAATAAGAATGTTGGTATATTCTTGTTTTATATCATATTAAACAACAAACCAAATACGTTTACATACATTTTTAATTTTAGTAAGAATTTTAATGGTACTCTTTAGCATTCTAAAAACGTGTTCAATAACATTAATATTTAAGCCGTTAGGTATCAATTAATTTTTATTTATTTTAGCCTTTTTATTGTTTAAATGTAAATATTAATCAAATATATTTAACTTAAATAAATATGACGTTACCTTTTGGACGTATGAAAATCAACAGTAACTCCCGTTTAAGTGTGTTGCATTTTATAATAAAACATTTTTTATAACTAAAACAGTAATTTTACTATTTAAGGCACCTAATATATGTTTTTATTTAATTGGTTGCTTATACTTAATACGAAACCAACAAATTACTTCTTAAGGTTGGTTATTATTTTAACAAACGAAAGTGATTAATTTTTAAAACTCGACGTTTACAATACTTTGTTTATACTACTAAATGGTTAGTTTTAAAACATTGTTTTTTTATTATACGGAACGCCAATAACAAAGATGTTGTTTACTCTATACTTTACAAAAAGTTAATCTATTATTTTTTTGTTAAAACATGGTTTAACCTTTAGTGATTTTTGAAAGAAACCAGATATAATAGCTCTGTTTTTTAATGTGGTATACATAAAATTGTTTAAATTATTTTTATAGTTTTTAAAATAGTTTTATTATATGTATATATATATATATAACAATTTTTTTTTTCAACTGTAGAAGTCGTTGCATGTTTTTTTCTGAAATTATCATAACTTTGTGGGTATTAACCGTTAAAAAATTTAATAAATTGTAAAAGGTTACTTTTTTATAAATTTGCCAATTTTTTGAATAAAAATCTTTTATTTATTAATATTTTAATAATACGGTATTTATTTTAGTAAAATGAAAACATTTTAATCTCTAAGATTCATTTTACAAACAATGCAATCAGGATGCAAAATTAAAGAATGACTGGAATTTTGTAGTTAAAAGTAAATAATAAATAATTTGATTTGTATAATTTTTTTATTAAAAATATTAAAAAAATATTTTATTATTTTTATTTATATAGAAAAAAATAATTAAATGTTTTTTTTAAAAATTACTATAACATCACAAATGTGTGTTTAATATTAATTTTAAAGATTACTACTGTCATTAAACTGCAGGTCAGTACTTGAAAAACGTTTTAATCTACATTTTCTAATAACAAACCAATTACATATAAATAGCTATGTAATAGTAATTTAAAAAACATGCTTGAATATATATGTTGAGAATAATCTTATAAAACTTAATAGATTTTTTATATTTTGACTTAATTGAAAAAATTGCACTAAGAAACGTGGGGGAAGCATTATTACATACATTAATAAAGAATACTGTAATAAACCTAAATCCAAATTTAAATATTCGCAAAATGGAATTGAGTGCTTAATTGTCAAATGCAGAAATAAATACATGTCTCACTATAAAAATATTGGCATTATAATTATGTACATAGCACCTTCTACTAGCACTGTAGAAATTGATTATTTCTACGACCAACTAGTTGATTATCTTATCATTGTTGATAAAAATACTTTAATTATATTAACTGGTAATTTCAATCATGCAAATACTAAAATATTTAAACTAATGGACCTAACTAATCTAGTTATTTTTTCTAAAGACTTCAAAAACAACTAGATTATATTTTCTAAATGCCCCCATTACTTTTCAGTAAAACAACACGCATCTTTTTCAACATCTGACTATTCAATAATTTGTCTACTTCCAAATATGCTCGAAGCATTATCATTCAAAATATTTAAAGCTTATTTTTAAATTATTCATACATGTACGAGATACATCGAATTCAAATGTAGCATTACTTAAATCCGCACTATTGAACATTAATAACATCAATTTTAATAATCATAGCTTTAATGATGCTACTGTACTTTTTACTGACCTTATTAACACCTATATTAACAAATATTGTCTAGTTAAGGTTGAGATTAAAAACAATAATATTTTTAAATAAATCTTAAAAGGTTTAGACGAGAAAAAGAGGTAGCATATAAATCTAGTCAATATACTAAATTAAAGAATTTAAACAAGCAAAGTAGACTGAAAATAAAAAAACTTAATAACTGTGCTAATAATTATTTGTAATCAAACCGTGATTTACAATCTATTTGGAAAAATATTAACAAATGTTTTTACAAATCAAAAGCAAATGAATGTAAGATGGATGCTAAAAAACTAAATAATTACTTTACTTTAAACAACTGAAATATATGAGAATTTAATCAATTAACTAAAAATTATTCAACACCTATCATTAACTTTAATATTCAAAAATTAATTAGCAGTTGTAAAACAAGCACATTACTTGGATTTAATGGAATAAGTTGCAATTTATTAAAACTATGCATGCCAGCAATTATTCCATCCTTATCTACAATAATAAACAAGTCTATTATAAATTGTGAAGTAAGTAATACTTGGCGTATTTGAAAAATTACACCTATTTTAAAAGTTTTTGTCTTATCAACAAATCCAAAACACTATCGCCCAATTGCTTGCACCTCAGTGTTTTTAAAATTAACTGAGAAAATAATACTTGACCTCAAACCTATATTGAACATTAGTAATAATCATTATCAATTTGCATATAAAAATAATTATTCTACTGTAGACTGTGTAGCCAGCCTTGTTTATTACATTACTGAATCGCTTGACAAAGGAAAATGTTTAATATATTGCATGTTTCTAGATTACAAATCTGCTTTTAATAGCATATCAAGAAAAAAATTACTTAAACGTCTTGAGCTACTTGAAACGCCTAACCAAATTTTAAACTGGCTACAAATTTATTTCTCAAAAAGAAAACAATTTACACAAATTGGTCGTAATAAATCAGAGTTAACAGAAAATAATAATAAAGTTCCACAAGGTGCAGTACTATTTCCGTTTTTATTTTTACTGTACGTAAATCTATTGCTAGTGCCAAAGTCATCACTTTTGTTAAAATTTGCAGATGATATGGTATTGTGCACAAAGATTTCTTTAAACAATGATCTTAACAATTTTAAAAATTTTATTAATAAAATTAAAAAATGGTTTACTAACTTTGATCTCAATTTAAATCCATCAAAATGCAAATTTATTAAATTTACAACGAGGCGTCCAAGAGAAACAATGGAATTAAACAAAACATTTAAGTTAAATTAAAGAAATATATGCACTTGTAACAAAATTAAATATCTTGGTGTAAACATAAATAGCATACTTATCTGATGTAATCATGTAGAGCATATATTATTAAAAAACCAAATCCTTATGCTACTATATAAGAAAATTAAGAAAACGAAATGTTAACAATTATATTACTAAATTGTTCTTACACAATGTTTTTATCCTTTATTACTATATTGCTCACCAACAATTTTTTTCTGGTTTATTAAACAGAATTACGTTATTTTAAAAAATGCAGTTTTTAACAATTTTTAAGCTTCTGAAAAACCAAAAAACGTATCTGCACACATAAAATCCAAAACTAATTAATACAAATATTCATGTCTGCTCTATTTATCCAAAGTATTAACCTATCTAGAATTAAACAAAATTGAACTACTAGGAAACGTATTAAAGTAGGAATTATTTTACCTACGCATTTATTCGAACTAATTTGGACATCTCAGTATATTGTAACAAGTGTGCCTTATAATGACTTATTTTATGTACAGCAATTTTAAATATTTATTTATTTTTCAATTACATGCCTACTATATTGACTATATTTATTTTCATTAACATATGACATTATATTTCATTTTGATCTCATTATTTGTACAACTACTTTTTTTTAATTTAAAGTAAAATGTATTTAATGCTAAATGTATTTCTAGTGAGATATTAAAGCTAAATAATAATAATAATAATAATAATAATAATAATAACAAAAGACTTATTATTATAAAACTTATGTATCGTTAGTTTATTATCTACGATTATATAAAAGTAGATTTAAAATATGCTATTTTGGCGGACTCATTTTTAAAAATAAATATTACTATGTATATATTATTTGAATATTACAAATTATACTTTAAATTGCCACGCATTATTAATAATAATAATAATAATAATAATACATATTAATAATATTTATTAAACATTTGTATACATTTAACATTTGTGAAAAAATTACAAGCGCTCTTTATTTGTACTGTAAAATTATTTTTGCAATTACTTTTTTATTTATTTAATATTAAATTTAAGTTAATTAGTTATATATAATTGTTTTTTAAAAAAAAACCATTAAAATATAAAAAATAATGTAATGTACTTAATAGTTCCTTTACATATACTTATAATTGTTTATTTAAAAAGAGTAAGTTGGCCAAAACAGTATGTTTTAAACATTTATTTTGTATAAATTTTGATTATAAATTAAAATTGCTTATATTTTTAACAATTAGCTTATTATTATTTTGTGTGTTTAATTTTATTTTAAAAAAACAATAAACAAAGTTTAAATTAATGTTAAAACCACATTCAAATCTGCCCTAATTGCGATGTCATAATATTTAGCTAAATAAACATTATAACAATTTAATTATTATAAATAAATTTGTTTTTTAATTTTAAAGATTTTAAGTTAAAATTTTAAAACAATTTTAAAAATTTATATACCGGGGTAATTTAGCGGTATAACGCATTTTGTGTGTAATAAAAATGTTTTTATCTTACCAAAAATAAAGGTCCTATTATTAAGTAATTAAATTATGAAGAATGTTTACCAAAGGCATTGGCAAATTTATACCGTATTAACGTTTTAACAATTTAAAAAAAGTAATAGTTAATAACTGTAAAATTATAATAATGTTAAAAAATGTAAGAACTACTACGTATTATTAGAAAATTGTTATAGAATCAAGATTATTATAATAAATCTATTTAAAATACTAAAAATTATTTAAAACAATTTAACGTATTTTGTTATTAAAAACAGAGCAAAATATTAGTTTAAAATTTTAATTACTAAAATTTAAAGCTATTTATTACTAAAAAACAAAAAGATGGTATAACAATGTTTTTGATAACTATGGAGTAAACGACATCTTTGTTATGCCGTTCTGTATATTTTGCCAATAAAACAATAAATTGGAACAAATTTTTTGGCTACAAAGACAAAGTGTTATGTTTTTTTTTAAAAAGTTAACATCCGGCAGTTAAAAAAAACTTGAATTAAACAAGTAATGTGCTGGTTTGGAATAAAGTATAATATAGTATCTTCGTTTTTAATTTCACTGTACGTAGATCCATTGTTAGTGTCAAAGCTATCATTTTTATTTAAATTAAAAAATTATATAACAATGTTTACAAATATTTCATTAAACAATGTTTGAAAAAAGTTTAAAAATTTTGTTAATAAAATAAACTTTGATCTCAATTTAAATTCACTAAATACAAATTTGTTAACTTTACAACGAGGCGTCCAAGAAAAACAATTAAACTAAACGGAACATTTAAATTAAATTAAGCAAACATATGCACTTGTAACAAAATTAAATATTTTATTGTAAACACAAATAGCATAGTTACCTAGTGTAATCATGTACAACATATATTTTTAAAAACCAAATCCTTATGCTACTATATAAAAAGATTAAAAAGCTAAATGTTAACAATTATATTGCTAATTTGTTTATTGTATTATGTTTTTATTCTTTGATATTATATTGCTCATCTATAAATTTTATTAAAACAGGATTACGTTGTTTTAAAAACATGCATATCATTATTATTAAAAACTGTAAAAATTAAATATGTTATCCTATTTAATGATATTGTTAATAAACATTTTAACTTCTGTATACAATTAGCATTAATAATTAAAAATAATAAAAATAACCAACTACATGCAGTTTTCAACAATTTTAAAGCTTTTGAAAAAACAAAAAAACTTACCTGTTTATAAAAACTAAATTTAATTAATACAAAAATGTATGTTAACCCAACTTATCAAAAATAATAACCTATCTAGAATCAAACAAAATTGAACTACCAAAAAACCTATTAACGTAGGAATTATTTTACTCACGCATTTATTTAAACTAATTTGGACATCTCACAGTATAATGTAACAAGTGTGCCTTATAATAACTTATTCTATGTATAGCAAATTTAAATATTCAAAAAAATTACATTTATACTATATTGACTATATTTATATTCATTAACAAATAACATTTTATTTTATTTTAATCTCACTATTTAAATTACTAATTTTTATATTGATGGTATTTTACGCTAAATGTATATTTAGTGTAATATTAAAATTTAATAATAATAATAATAACAATTTATTAAATAAAAAATTAAATTTAATCTAGCAGTGCAGTGCTTAAATTCGGACCTCGGTGAACATGGGTGCGAATCCCACCACCGGTACTATTTTGCGGACCCACAAACGAGTTCGCTAATATGTCTACTGCTAAAAATTGTTTCTCGTAAAACATTTAAAGTACCAAAAATAAAATAATAATAAAATAATAAAATAAATAAATAATAATATAAATGTATGCATTATAAATCTTTTTTATTATAAAATGCAGCACTTTAACACCGGGTTTACATTTGTTTTTCATAAAAAAATTTAACGTTTTGCGTATTTAAAGACAAAGATTTAATTTTAAACGTATATGCTTTAATACAAAACAATTGTAAATATATTTAAGTTGGAAAAATATTTATATTTATACAAAATTGTTATATTAACATTTTTTGTAATAAATCAGCACGTCACTTTTATAAATTTTAAACAAAATGATTACTGCAAACATCTCGATGTTAATAATTTATTGTTAACATAATAAACTTAATTGCTAAATGTAAACAAAATATGTATACCCATTTTACAAAATTTGATTTGAACATAAAAATCTAGTATAAGTTTAATATTTATATTTTTTTAGTATTTTGTTTGTTATATAAAGAACAATTAAAATTGATTTACTAAAATTTTAATCTTATTTATAATAATTGACAACAAATATATTAATTTAGTTTTAGTAAATTTAAAATATTACAAGATAACGTTTTTGCTAATAATGCAGCAAGTAAGAGACTTAATTTTTATTTGTTTATTGGTTTTATGATTATTGTATTACAATAAATTTGTATAGTTACGAAACGTGCATCAACATTTTTTAATTGTTAATTGCATTATTAACCAACCAAACTGTGTTTGTAATATGTTCTCTAAGTTACATAGTTTTATAAAAAAAACACAAAATTAATTAAATTAGTTATTCAAATAAATGATAATAACCAATTTTTTAGAAATTATATTACATTTCAATTTGTACTACATATGGGGATTTTACATTTTTGTTAAAAATAATTATTTATATTTTTCTAGCATTTGTATAACAAATAATAAATAATAAATAAATAAATGTAATAATTTAAATTAATATATAATAAATTAATTGTTTAAAAAAACAATACAATAGCGCCGAGATCATTTAGCGCTCAAATGTGGACCTCAGCATTAAAATGCTTACATTTGGCTACGCTAAAACGTTTATTGCTAAAATATGTTTTTTGTAATACATTTAAAGTAATAAACATCTAAAAACATAAAATTAAAATAAATTGTATAATAATTGTATTTCTAATTACAAAATATCTAAATAAAATAAATACTAATTATCTAGTAGCAAAATGTATACTTATTTACAGTTATTAATTGTAGTGCTTAATTTATTACAAAGCCACACGTAAGTTTTATCAAAATTATATAAAATAATAAATGTAGGCATTATGGATAGTATTTACAATATTATGCTATTTTCGCATATTTTGTTTATTTATTTTGTAAACTTATTTTACAAACAAAATAATTTACCGTATTTATTATATTTTTTAAAATTAATTTACAATATTAACTAAACCAGAAATATTAACAATAATTGTTATTCATATTTGTTATTTATGTTTTCAATTTAATAGTTTTCTATATTAGATATTTTGCAAAAAATGACGTTGTCTGACATTTTACTTTTGGTAATGAGATATAAACCTATAAACACCCAAGTTTATATATATATATATATATATATATATATATATAAACATCAAACAAGACTAATTATAAC
>JAKXYG010000390.1:0-22188 GCA_025895645.1 Cardicola forsteri | reverse complement strand
AAACATATTGCACGGTATTGCACTAAATTAAGCATTAAACATCACATTAGCAATAGGAATATTCAAAACACTAACAATATTTTTTTTTTACAAATAGCATTATTAAATTTTTGCTAAGACCAAAAACCCAGAATTTACACATTTTGACAACATAAAAAAACTACTACGTATTTTGCTTAAAAGTAAATTATATTATACAATATGTATATATATGTACAAAGCAGACATTACTAATTGTCCAAAGTTAATAATTCAGCGAATAACCATGTTTTTTAATAACTTTCTTAACCGTTTTGAATAAAAATCAAGCAAATTATTGATGTAATCTTGTAAAATTTAATTGTTTATTTGATTGTTCTATAAGTGTACCTTGATTTTCCGTCATATTTACCTCTTGTTTAAGATAACTGAAAAAAATTGAAATCTGAGCTGTATGGAGGCAATTAAACAAAGCTCAGGTTTTTGCTATTTAAAAAATCCTTGGTCTAAACAATAAAAAAATTCGTTAATTTTTAAATTATAATAAAAACCAAGTTACCTTTTTAGATGTTTGCATTGAAAAATTATCTTGAACAACCACCAAATGTTTTGAAATATTTTGTTCTAGTTCAGACTTAAAAAAATATTAAAAATAGCTACAAATTTTGAGCTGTTTAAATAGCTATTTTTATGGCTCTATTTTGATAGTTGCCCAAACTTAATTTAAAAATATCTATAAAGACTTAATAAATGTGCAACCTTTTTAACAATGCAATTGTTATTTTTAGAAAAATCTCGACCACACATTAATGTGGACTGCACTGCCCACAGTTCATATTTTAAAACACACTCGTCTGTAAAATTTACCAATCTCCAAAAACATAATAAACGGTTTTTATATGTTTTGGCAAATTTCACACGTTTTCTTCTATGTTCTGTCGTTAAAGGAAACTTTTTTAACGTTTTTCTTAACTGCAGATTGGTCGACTTTATTCGATTACGGATAAGCAAATATAAAAAATTGGGTAATTCTTTCTTTTTTATTTGTTGGCTAAGCTTTATTCTGTTTTTTTTTAATTTGGTGATAATAAACGTATTATTTTGTTTATTTGTTGATAGTGCAGGTTCTGTTCCTGCTGTTTTTAGACGTGTATAATACTTTAACATGCGGTATGCAGTTTTTGTACTTATAATAAATAAATCCGCTATTTGTTTAACAGTTAAACCCATATTCTAATTTTTTTTATTTGTTCGTAATGTTTAACATTTTAAAAATAGCTTCCAGTATTTAAACTTGTTTTTATTACACACGATAAATGTTCAAAATAGTGCCAAAGTCAAAAATTTAAATTTAAATGTTGGATAGGTTAATAAAACAAAAATGAGAGGTCAAGTAATTAACAATATTTGTTGATATTGTAACACCATAATTAATGTTAAATTTTTTGTACATACACAATTTTTATATAGTGTATGCAGTAACGTGTGCTAGGTTATGTACACATATATAACATTATGTAAAAAAATACTTTTTTAAAATTTGTGTTGCGTAATTGTTTATGTTATTAACTTAATATGTATAAACTTTTTAAGTGTGACTATTAACATTTAACCATTTGAATGCAATTTATTCAAAAATTCCAAAACACTTAACTATTTACAATTGTAAAAAAATTAAAAAACAATTGATTTTAAGTATTGATAGTCTATGTTATTTTAGCATAATTATTTTGTTAAAAAAATAACTTTTAAGTTTAAACAGCAAACATTGAAAAATAAGAGTTTACTGACAAGTACCGTTTTGGACCCTGTAATAGTTAGTTAATTATTTTGTGGTTGGTTTGTGAAAACAAAAAAAAACATAAATTTACTTTGTAATTACATTTTGGGAAAGAATTGTTTATATTTATGTGCTTTATTATTTTATTTTTAGTAAATATCAGGTTTAAAATATGTAGTTGTTTTAATGCTTTGTGTATGTGTTGAGTCTAATCTTGCCTCCAGTAAAGAAATAGTTAAATGGTTGAATTAATATGCAATTAAACATATTAATAAGACTATTCCAATGTGCGTCCGAACAATTTAGGTGATTATAAACACATATTAATGATTGTTTAAATTTATCGTTAAGGATTATTAAAACTCCTATAATGTCTTGTTTGTTGTTAATTGGTAAATTGTAGTGTAACAAAGAAAAAGAGTTATTAACGTATATAATACATCTACTTTTCCTATGCTTAGTTTTATTAAATTAAAACATGTTATAAAGATTAAATAATATTTTGAAATCGGGGATAAAATTATTGCGCCATAATTCAGATAGTAAAATTAGGCTTGAAAAATTGATAGATGCATAACTTTTTTAAAATCTAAATTTGTTTCTATTTATTTGGGCATTAAAATATAATGTTTTCATAAAATTGTTTAAGAAGATTAAATATTTGTTAACAACGGGTTGGATACAAAAAGCTGAGCTAATAATACAATGCTGATGTTTTTTTAAAAAAAAGATTGTTTTTACTTTAAGAGGGGTTGTTTGTCTGGTTATACTTGGTTGAGTAGGATACATTGTTTAATAAAAAACATTAATCTTGATATTTAAATGTTGTTTGTAATTTTTTACTTTAAGGTATTTATTTTTGTATGCGGAGCCAAAAATTCAGTAGTTATATATTTGTAGATTTTAATTTATGTAGAAAGATAATGACTTAGTTTTAGTTCTGAGTATACTGGTAATCTGATATGCAAAGTATATAATCGGCTTACTTGGATATTGTAAATATTGAGCATGTTTTTGTAATAATGTTAATATATGCTTATATCTTTATATCAAATTTGTTTTTAAATACGTTTTGAGGAGTTAATTAGTTTAACAGCGTAAATATATGATTCAAAACATATACGTATAAGCTATGTATGTTTGTGTAATTGTTTGGGAAAATTAAAAAAATATATTTTTGAATAAATCAGCTTTGTTTATAATAGATATGACATAGATTTTTATGTGTATTTTATTAGATATTTTAAATAATATATTTATTAATTTTAATGATATGGAATAAACTATTGTATTAATGTTAGTTCAGTTAAAGTTGTAAAAACTATTGTTAACATTGGTGAAGTGATTAAGCGCCGGTAGTTTTTAATAATCATTTTGAAAATTATTGATTTGGGTTTATACAATACATTATTGTTTTTTGCGTTGTTTAAGTCAGTTTTGTTGTTACTTGTATTAGCAAAATGTGTTGCTTTATCAAATCTATTTACTATGTCAGTTAACATGATCGTAGGATTTAAATTAATATTTAAAATCTTGTTAAAGTTATGCATAAAAACATTATCAAGAACAAGTTTATAATTACTAAAGTTTATTAAATTAACACAAAATAAACCATTAAAAAAATATTAAATATTTGATTTTACTTAATAAATAAAAATGAATATAATTTATAATTAAATATATTAAATATTACAATAATGTGATTAACAATTATTAAATTTTAAATAAGAAAATAATTTATAAAGTTAGGATTTAATTTTTTTAACTTACTTGCCGAACACAATCTTGTTTGTTATACAATTGTTACTTTTTGTAAATCAGGTCATGTATCTTACTAAACTAATACGGTTTTAACATTATTATAATACCAAATCTATAGATATAGCAATATTTATATCTAGAACATAAAATAAATGTATTGCTACATTTGAAAATTAATTTATGTTATTTTTCGTATTATTTAATTTATACAAATTGTACTAGGGCATAATAACAAAAAAGCATTAATTAACGTGGCAAAAACTAAATATCCTATATTTTTATTTGTTGTAATTCTAACAAAAATAGCAATCCTTCTTAACATTTTGCACGGCCTATATAGTTTTGTTTATCTGCTGCAGTGGTCATACTAATAACAACATTTTCTAATTTATACAAAAACAAGTTAAAGAACGCAAGTTAAAAAAAACTAACAATAATTACATAAATAGTACTTTGCTTTATACTATTAATTTACAGGTTTATTTAGTAGTTTATTTAATTGTTGATTATTAAAAACCAAACTCACAAATATTATTTAAAAAATATTTAAATATAATTTTATGTATAAACAATATAAAATATGTTGAAAAGGTTTTTCCCCTTAGCCAAAACGCTACAATATAAAGATAGCGCAGTTATATCGCTGTGCAATTAATTTCTAATTTATTTTGGTCTAAGTTTAGGATGCACCACGTAGAGGTTTAAAAACAGAAATATTACCAATTAACATTAAAAAATATGCATTTTTTAATTATTTTAAATAATCAGCGTTTTAAAGATTAAGTAAAAAAAATACGGGATAAAATTGTGTAATCCATGTTTTTCTAAAATATTTTAAAATATTAACAATAATATTACAGATAACACTTTAAATATCCAATTATGCATTTTTTAAACTTTAGCAGTTATTTATTAATTACGTTTAAGCGTATAACTAACGTTGCATTATTTACCAACGCTTATTGTATAGACACTGACATGTTATTAATAAGGGACAATAATGCTAGCCGAATTATATCAACTTAATACAATTTAAACTTTTCTATTTCACTACAACATTAAAATAAATATTTACTAACTTTTAAACTTTAAAAGCACAATTGCTAAAAACAATTAATGCATTGCAGTACATGCCTTTTATTATTTTTTTTTTATGTTTACCAACATACGGAGAATTATAGCAATATCACTAAAACATTACTAAATAGTACAACCTACTTTGACCAATAGCTGTTAATCATGTCATTTAATTGACGCATGACTTTTTAGCATTTAACCGGTATTAACAGCACAAGCGGCCTAACGCTTTTTACACATTATTAAAAATCAAAGACTGTGTATACGCCCATGTCAATATAAAGCTGCAAGTTAAAAGATTTACAAAACATTACAAAATTAAAACCATACCACAATGTAGAATATCTATTTTAAGTAATTTTAATAAAATGCTTAGTAAAAAGAAAAAGAAGTTTAAAAATGTACACTTGCATTTACCATAAACTTTATCAAGCAAAGCGTGCTTATTATCTATGTGCAAATTTACTCACCCAAAGTCAATTGATGTTTTTAATTGACAATAAAAATTTTGTATCTACTTCCACTATTTTTGTTGATAACGGCACATTACTTTTTGTAGTGCATATAAAACAAATATGACAATGTGCACACATTTTTAAAACTTATTTTTTTAAATCCGTTTCTAATTTAATAAAATGTCCAAAATATTTAAATTTTTTGATTAAATAACAGATGCACTATAATTTATGAATTTCAATTTTTGCGTATTTTTACACGTGCTAAATATATTTTGCTAATATTTTTTTAAATTCACAAATGTGTCAAATATTTATAAGCATTTTTTGCACAATTGTTAATTTTATTTCCAACATTCATTATAATTTAAAAAACTGGCACCCACACCATTTTTACACGTAACTATTTACAAACTATTTTAGACTATAAGAAGCAATAATAACTATTTTTTTAAATGATTACACGTGTATATTAAAACAATGAATACAATCAAACAAAAAATATACTTCAACGTTTTCACACTGTGTTATTATGTAAAAATAGAGTTGTTTATTCGGATTTTGCAGCCAGTTTATTAATTATTAAAAAAAACATCCTTTTCTGGACACATGGAATTTAGATAAATTTAGTTCGCATTTTAGAAATTTAATATATAGTGCGGGGCAAAAAAAGGGGGCGCAATTAATTGTACACAACAATAATATTAATACTGTTTAATTGTTTACTTATCTGGAATGCATTATTAGTAACAGTAAAACCAAAATGTATGTTACAGCCAGACTTGAAAAAACAATGTCAATTATCAAAAACCTTAAATTAATATAGTCATGTATACCCATTTGCTTTAGAACAAAACGTTGTTTGTAAACATTAACAGTTATTCCTGAGTCAATATATGAGAATAAAACGTTGACAAAATTAAAAAAATAGTGGATATTTTATACTGCCAGTGTCCTAAATGTTTTTTAATAATAACCTGGTGCGATTACATTTTAAATAATGAGATCATAAAAAAACTAACTTAATAATGTAAGTACAAATATACAAAAAAATTACTTGGTCAAATTTTACGTTAACCGTCTGAAAACCAGCAAGAACGGTTTTGGAATAAGCAATTCTCAATAATACATAAACGTTTGGCAAATTACAAAAAAATTGGTTTATAACTATTCGGGAAAATGTAATTAAAATAAATAGAATAAAACAAAATGTTTAACAAAATGAACAATTTTGTTGTCCTATATGTCCTTTGAATTACAAGCCTTTTCTGTTGTAATTTTTTTTGTAATTGTTGCCTTATTGCCTCATGCTCATTTTTTTAAAGTGTTTTCTAATAAACAATAATAATAATAATAATGTTAAAATTAAAATTACTAATTATTTTAACATTACCAACAATTATTTTAAAAATCAGTTAATTAAATTATATTTAAATAAATTATTTTGTTTAATTTTAATCTATAATAATCTATAATAATATTTTAATCTATAATAATAATTGTAGCTAATGTAATAATTACTATTTAATAATTTGTATAACAATACAATTGAACAATATAGGTTAATCAAATAAATTAAACATTTAATTAAAGCAAATTTATTTAACTGTTTATAGTATTTGTGCATTTATTACCAATTTTAACAATTTCTTTATTAATCGTTTTTTGCCTCCGAAAAAATATTGCATATAAACAACATTAAAAAACATTTAAACTTTTTTTAATTTTTAAATAAATATTATAAACGTTTTAAACAATTTTTTTTTAAATTACTACAATTATTTAGTAGACAATAAAAATAAAACATTTTTTTTAAATGTTACTAAAATTTCGACTATAATCTGTCTTTATTCTACATGATATAACTATTTATCAGCTCCCAGATTAATTTTAATTAAAAAAATCTATTGTAAAATATAAATAATGTTTTACAATTTTTTATTAAAAAAACAGCTGAAATTGCATACCAGTGCTGTTTGTTAGCAGAAAATGCAAGACACAACAATAATTACAAAAACCACAATTACGTCTTCAACAAACGGAAAAAATTTTAATAAAAAAATATCTTTAAAATCAGAATTTAAAGAAAATTAATAAAGCACTGCTATATAAAAATTACTAATAAAATCAAAATTAACAATAATAATTTTCCATATTTGATTTTAGCACTAACAATTATTGTTAAAAAGAATGCCATTTATTTAAAATAAACATATATTCCAAAAAAATGAACAACATAGCACGTACATTATTTTTGAGGTTGACGTAAATAAAATGGTAAACAAGACACACGTAAATATTACATGTCTATGCCAACAGCAAAAATACTAAAAAACAATCATAATCAATAATCTCAAATAATGACAATTGTTTTATTTTTTTACTACACATTTAAATCTACAAACATCTACTTTACTATTATTACTAGGTAAAACCCTAGTTTTTACACATATTGATCACTTTGATCGCTACTTTAATAATCTAATAAGCTTTTTATTAAACCAAAGACCAACATTCTTTTTGTATGTTTATTTTTATTTTTAAGTACTTAAATTAATTATATAGTTTAAAAAATAATTTGTGTAATAAACATAATTAAAATTATTACTAGTTTTATAACATTTTGTAGTTTGTTTTATATAAATAAAGTTAAATTAATGTATGTACATAAATACAATAACATTGTGGTTTAGCACGTATTACAAACAAGTGTGCCATTAATTAATTACCCAACTTGGTATGATACTCACTTATTAAAAATTTGTTTAATAAAATAAACTTCTTTAATTAAAGCCAACACCTACGTTTTAATTAATAACCGTACATTTATTTTCTAGCATTGGTTATTTTTAAAAACAATTAAAATTGATTAATTGAATCAAATGTCCTAATTAATTTAAACCAATTAACAAAATACGTAATAATAATTTGTATTATTACTTACAACATATATTATCTTTATTATTATTAGTATTATTATTATTATTATTATTATTATTATTAGGCTTTAATTTTTTTTACTAAAAATGCGTTCAGCGTAAATAAATAATAATAATAATAACAATAATAATTAAAATGAAGGAAGTTGTAGTACAAATTATGAAAAAAAAATAAATGTCAATGTCATGTTAATAAATATAAATGTAGTCAATCCGAAAAAAATAATTAAAAAAAATTAAAATTATTATACATTATAAGGCACAATTGTTACATAATATTGTAAGATGTTTAAATAAATGTGGGCGTTAAATAATTCTTACTTTAATACGTTTGTTAGTAGTTTACTATTGTATTATTTTGAATTGATTAATATTCTGGATGAGTATGGCAGTCATACATGGTTTTGGTTTTTACGTGCAAATGCTTTATAATTGTTTAAAAGATGTAGTGAGTAATTACTATTATTTTATTCCTTGATGGTAAGTGCATACACAATTTAAAACATTCAATATACACATTATTTAATTGGATAACATATTTGGTTTCTGCAGAATGTAATACCAATAATGTGTTTTTTTAACACAACATAATTCTGTTTTAATAAATTTTTAAAAAGTATAAACTAAGCAATATAATATTTAAGGATATAACAAACAATTAAATAATATAATTGTCAACATTTTGTTTTTTTAACCTATTTATGTAGTAGCATAAATATTTCTTTTTATAAATATTTACTCTGTATGATCACACCAGGTAAGTATGGTAGTTATAATTACACTTAGATACTTAATTTTGTTACAAGTACTTATGTTTGTTTAACTTAATTTACATGTTTTGTTTAATATTATTGTTTATTTTGGACGCCTTCTTGTAAATTTAACTAACTTGCATTTTAATAAATTTAAATTCAAATCAAAATTAGTAGTCCATTGTTTAATGTTATTGATAGAGTTTTTAAATTTGTTTAGATTATTATTTGATAAAATGTTTGTGCACAAAAACATATAATTTGCAAGTTTAAACAAATGTAATGGCTTTGGCACTTGCAATAAATCTACGTACAGTAAAAATAAAAATGGAGATTGTACTGCACTTTGTAGAACTAAATTATTATTTTTTGTTAATTCTGATTTATTACGACTAATTTATGTAAACAGTTTATTTTTAAAAAAATTGTTGTAACCATTTTATGTTGTGGTCAAGTAGTAAAAACGTTTAATTAATGTTTTTTTCAATATACTATTAATGGCAAATTTATAATCTAGAATCATGCTGTATACTGAACATTTTCGTTTAACATGGAATTTAATAATGTAATAAACAAGACTGGTTACACAATTTAGAGTAGAATAATTATATTTATAAGCAAATTTATAATAATTATTATTAATGTTTAATTTAGACTTATAGTAGTTAAATATTATTTTTTTAGTTAATTAAAAAAACATAAAGGTTTAAACAATTGGACAATAGTGTTGTAGATCTTTTAATAAAATAAACATTTTTGGAATAAGTGTAATATGTAAGCTAAGTATCATATACTTTACAATTCATAGTAGATTTGTTTTTTTTTTAAATAATAATAGAGCGACCGCTTGCAATTAGAGCTTTAATAAATTTTACCATATTCCAGTAGGTTTAAATAAAGTGCTTATTTTACAACTGTTAATTAATAATTAAATATTAAAGTTAAATGTTAGATAATTTTTAGTTAATTGATAAAATTTTAATGTTTTAATTGTTTAAAAAAAGTAATTATTTAGTTCTTTAACAATTACACTAAATTGATTTGTTTTTAATTTATTAAAATAGTAATAATGTTTTTTTAAATAGATCGTAAATCACGGTGTGATTAAACATAATTAGTAGCATAATTATTAAGTATGAATATATTTTGTTTAATTTGTTTGTTTAAATTGTTTAATTTAGTATATTTATATTAAAAAATATTTGTTTGTAATTTCAACTTTAATTACTGCAAAATAAATGTTAATAAGATCAGCTAAAAGTACAGCAACGTGTTAAAATTGTTAAAATTAATATTTTTAATATCCAACTGTGCAGATTTAAGTAATGCTACATTTGAAATTAATGTACTTTTTACATATATAATTAATTTAAAAATAGGCTTTAAATATATTAAATAAAAACACTTTAAGCGTATTTTTATTTATTTATTATTATTATTATTATTATTAATATTAATAATATTATTTATGGTTATTAGCTTATATACTTTAGTAAAAATAGCTTTTATTACAGAAAAAATATGTACAATCATAAAAATACAATACAATTAGCAGTGTGTAACATCAGTCTAAAAAAGTAAAGTAAGGTTAAAATACATAAACTAAAAAAAAGCTTAAAATTAACGTACATTTAAAAGTCATGTTCCATATGGTATGTGTAAAGAAGCATGTTATTATTAAGGAAACACTATGGTTAATAGTGTGCAAATATGTCAGTATACATAAAATGCAAATAACTCATGATTCATAAGTGTGCATAACTAATAAAATGATACCCTGGATAAAGGATAATACATAATTACAAATTAAAATAAGCAGACTACAAACAACGGTAATTGGTCAGACTAAAGAAAACAAAAAGACCTACACATGATTTAGATAGGGTAATGCAAAGGTAATTTTAAACTTTGTTGGGATTAAATTGTAACCTTGCTAAATAAGGCACACATGCATTTAAGTACACATTGGTTTTGCAGTTAATGTGCATATGTAATTTTTTTATTATAACTAATGCAAATAATTTGCTAAAATAACAAAAAAGTAAATAATTTGAGTTGCTAGAAATACAATTGTTTAATTGAAAACATTCCTTGAAGTGTCAATAAATTATTTTATAAAAAATGATTGAATAATAATGATAATGCATTATTTAATTTTATTAATTTTTTTTCGGAACTGTTACAGGGAAGCAATATAATATTATTGGATTAACTGTAGCTTTAAAATATGTAATATTAACATATTGGCAAACACACAGGCTTCTTAAACGTTTTACGTAGTAACATAAACCTCAAGTTTTTTTAAAATAAAATTGATTATTATTATAAAATTTATTATTTAGTAAAACATCAAAATATTAAAAATTATCACAATTGTTAATCTCCACATTTTTAATACAAACCTTTGGATAAAGTTGAATCAATTGAATCAATTGTGTGTGAGCTAAACTTGATTACTTATCATTTTAAAACAAACAAATAATGGAACATATTGTTTTACTTAAATAATTATTATAAACATTTGCAAATTAACAATTTAGTTGTTTTTAAAGTTTTGTAAAAAAATTTAACTAAACTACTAAGATCTATCAGTTTTAATAAATTTATATTTACATAAAGGAAATTACCAGATAATATAATTAGATTATTTTTATAAACGTTGATAAAATAATTAATTAGGTTATTGTAGAAACAATTAACTTTTACAGTGGTAACAAAAGATATTATGTAAACATTTATGATGTTAATATTTTTATACTGATATATATATATTTTTCCAATGAACAACTAAGCACTCAATTCTATTTTGCAAATATTTACATTTTGATTTAAAATTATTATAGTTTTATTTATTAATATATCTAATAAAGCCTTTTTTACGTTTTATAGTTAACTTTTTAATTAATTTAAAAGTTTAAAAAATTATTAAGTGCAATAAACTTATTATCAACATATTTCCATAATTATTGGATTAATATCACACAGCTATTCATACGTAATATATTCGTCATGATATATTGTAGGTTGTTTGTTTAAGCATTGATCTGCAGTTTAATGACAATAGTAACAAAAAAAACCTTAGTTAACAGTAATTTTAAAACATTTTAAAACCACTATTATCAATTATACATTTATGTTAAACAATTATGTGTTTTGGTGTGACAGAAAAACTGTTTAAAATTACATTTAAGCATGGTCGAAATTTGTATTTTAGGGATAAGTTTATTTCTGTTAAATTTTATTGTAATTAATGTTATTTAAAAAAATGTAAATAATTTTTTTCTAAAACACAATATTAATACATTTAAAAAAAATTAAAAATATGTAATTACGGTGTTATAAAAAATAGCGCAGTTATTTAAATACCTACTAATACAATTTGTGACTATTGAGCTGCGAAAATGGAAGCACTGTAATACTTTGTAGCATTTTGCTTTAGTTACTTATCTTAGATATATGTAATTGTTACTAATACATATCTTAGATAATGCTTTAGTATTACACTTTATGTAACATTATTCACAAAAATAATTTTTAATTATAATATACAACAACTTCCATTCTTGCGATAAAACATAATACCACCATTTGCTAATACTTAAATCAAAACAACACAATTCGTTAAAAAAATATTATTATTAACTAAAAATATATCAATATAAAATAAACGTTACAGACTTATTATTTCAGTATTTCAAACTTGGTTTCTCGGTGTTTAATAACTTATTGTAGCCTTTTGATACGAGTTGACCAGCGTATTAACATAATCCTTTGTAATACGATTGTGTATAACAAAATCAATTTTTTCTACTAGCGACATGTTATTATCTAAACGGTTAACCTCAGCGTTTGAGAAAGCACTTAAACAAATTTTAATAACATTTAAATCTGACTAGAACTAAACAAAAGGTCAGCTTTTTACTTGCTATGCCTTTTGCAGTTTAATACACAAATAATAAAGTAAATTAAAATTATGCTAAAAAACACATTACTTCTTTTAAAGTATAAATCGGCGCGTTATTTTAAATAATTGTTAAATGTTGTTAGCTTGTCGCAATTGTTATTAAAAATTTCTTAAAACTTTAAATAAATTCTCTGCTATTAAGGTGTTATTACTTGTACAAATCCATTTTGGTGTTTGATTGTACTTTAAAAGCAAAAAATATATTTTAACGCAGGATGGATGTGCCACTTTACGAACAATGCAGGTGTCATTAATGGAACAATTTTATTATAAATTACTCTTTGAAATTTTTCGTCCATGGTTTTCTGTAAGTGATAGCACACTTCCGTTCGTGAAGCAACAATCTCCAAACGCAATGGTTTACTATTGTACTTTTTAGCACATTTCACTTATTTTGATCTATGCATACAACTTAAAGAAGATTTAATTGCTTTTTTTAACAATAATTTTCCTGATTTTATGCGTCTTCTTATAATCGAATAAGATAAATTTTTTTTAATATTGTCTATTTATTTCCCTTATGTTCATTGTTCTGTGTTTTTTCAGTTGAGTAATAATAAATGGTTATCTTGCGCACTTGTCGATAGTTTCTTTCACTTACATGCGTTTTAAACAAGTTTTACTGCTTATCACTCTGTATAGGATAAGTGTATTCTAATTGATCTAGCAATTACTTTTGGTTTTATATCATCTTTTGATATAGACTTTTAAATTTTTTTGTACTGATCAGCCTCTTAAAAATAAACTTGATTTGTTTTACGCATTATAAAACTGATAACGGATGATAAGGGAACTAAATTTAAAAACCGCCAAGTGGCAAATATTAACTTCATACATACTGTGTATTTTATTAGAAAATAATAATGCGGAAAAAAAAATTGTTTTAAAATTATTTACATTAAAATTTTAATAAAATGAGTACGACTACACAAATGTTTGCTGCAAATTTCTTTTTTACATGTAGGCACGTATTTTTAACATAATAATATTTTTTTGTAAAAAATGTATTTATAAAATGTATTTTTTTATTATGGATTTTATACATTTATTAAAAATTAAACAATTAAAATTTTTTATTTTAAAGCCATTTAAGTTTGAATCTGCAGGCAGTTATTGTTTTATTATAGTAAATTTAAAAAAATTATTTTAAAACAATTTTTTTAAATGTACATTTTTATTATTATTTTAAAAATAATAAATAAATGTATTTAAAAGTACAAAATAATTTTTTTATATGAATTCTTGACTGAATAGCTACCTATTGTACATGGGCCAATAGAACACCTTTATCTTAACAGTTGCTTCTGATACTACAATGGTTCGGCATTTTTATTATATCATTAATTTTTTAGAAAACAATATGTTTATTTATTTCTTATAAACCTTTTATTTGTAAGTTAAACGGACATTATTAATAGAATTAAAAATTGCCCAGATATACGTTTTAATGTATAGTGTCAACTCTGTTTGCTATATATTTACTAAATTGGGTGTAGCCTTATTTAAGTTAATATAATTTAACTCAATTATTGCATTTCTTTAATAATGTAAAAACATGTTTTCAGCATAAAAACTTTTATTTTTTAATTTATTTTTTATATATTTTGCAAATAATATGCACGTTAATAATTTCCCAATCAAGAAATAATTATGGTTTTTATTAGAGTTACCCAAAATAGTTATAACGTTAACAATACACAAAACATTAAAACAAATAAATAATACTATGTTTATAATCTCTAAATTTATTTAAATATTTACTTAAATACTACAAATATGTTACAACTAAATATTATAATATTAAAGGCAACACATCCAGTATCTATAAAAACCAAATATTGACCTTATATATTTACTAATCAAATAATAATAATAAAATAAATGTAATTTATCTAAGATCTTGGCCCGATACATTGCTCATTATATTTATTTATTTTTTGCTGCAATTGTTGTTTTACTGTTCTATGTTTATATAAAACAAAAAATTGTAATAAAAAATAAAAACATACATGCACAAATTAAAGGTTTCTTAAAGCATAGCAAGAAATGCTGCTATTAGTCAGTATTTATCAATTTTTAGAGTTACAGTTTTGTTTAATACTAGAATACTGAGGTTGGATACTAGTATTCCATAATTTGCAAACACTTTTGTTAATAATTAACAGCAGTCAATTTGTAAGTGTTTAATTTAAAAATATCCTAATGTTACTTTATTTTAAAATGCCAGTAGTGTAGCGGTACAGTGCTTACATTTTGACCTTAATGGGCGTTGTTTAAATTTTATTACCGGCGTTTAAATTAGCTAAATTGTCTACTGCTAACATATGTTTTTAGTTAAACATTTAGAAAATCATGTAAATAAATAAATAATAATTAAAACAAATGCTAAAGTATACGTGTTTATGAGATAAAATGCAGTATACTATAACCAAACATAATCACATGTTCGTCGTTGCTAATACCAATTTATTAAGAAATATATGTTTATTAGTATTGATAAGTTAAAAAAAGCATTACAGCTCAAAATAGTTTTAGTAAAACTTAATTTTAATGTTAATGCTGTTTTTTTATAAAAGCATCAATAACAATAATTCAAAACTTAAAACAAAATTAATTGTAGTTTACTCTTAGTTTTTTAAAGTGAACATAAGGTAAAAATAAAAAAAGTACATATTTTTAGTAATATTAGTAAATACTTTAAAAAATTTATAAATACATTAAAGATTAAAAGTTATTTTTGTAAAACATTTATTTAATTTAGTAATAAAGTTTTACTATTTAAATTGTTACCTAAAACATTAATTACACTTAAAAACCTTAAAAAATGTATATAAAGTTTAAAAAAGAAAAACAAAATAAATTGCAATTTTTTTGTTTGTTAGTAGTTAAACAAGTTAATTTTAATAGTGGTTAATGTAAACATAAAGATAACAAAAAATTTTGTACATTTAAGTTTGCACTCAACAAAATACTTTGCAGCGTTTTTTATTTGAAAAATATAAATTAAAAATTGTGCCTATTTTTTTGGTATTTTTAAAATTGTCATGTGCATGTAATCTTACATATGTCCGGGTTTTTTATTTTATTACATAATAAACTATTAATATTTTTGTACATTTTTAGGTGTAACTTCTAATACTTTTTTATTTATGACTAATGAACATAAATGCGTTTTTACAATGATAATCGCAAAAACCTAATAATCTAAACATATTATTTATCAATTTGCTTATATCAATGTTCACTTAAACATTTTAAAATTATTTAAGTTTGTTTGCAAGCGCATTATTTTTTTATTTAAATTTATTAATTCTTTATTGTCAGTGAAACTTTTGTTACATATATTTTTTAATGTTGGTAAACAGTTTGGATATGTAAATTAAAACTGTTTTGTAAGAATAAATTGTAAAACAAATAGTTTACAACACAATTAAATTTTTTTAATTAAAATTAATTAACGCTGTTAATAAATATATTTATCAAGTTAGATCAAAGTAAATCATATGTTAAAGATTTTGCAATTTTTTACCATGCAATACGTATTACCATTTATAGTTAAATCATAATAGGTGTCAACTTATGTGTATTTAAAATTACAGTTGGTGCCAATTGTTGATTTACGTTTTAGAATTAGGTAATAGTTATGGTTTGGTTTTTAATTCTGTTAAATTTAAAAAAGCTTTTTATTGTCAAATATTATATTTGCTAAATGTTGAATTTAGCTAAATGGTAAAATTAACAATAATTGTTGTCAAAGCTCAATATTTATTAATTGTTGGAATTGGTTGGGCAGTATACCTAATATTAATTTATTAAGTTTAAAAATAAATTATTTTAACTTGCGAACAGTTTTTTAAATATCGATTTGCCGGTGTTTATTTCAATAATTATTGTGTTATCAACTTGTAACAAAATGTTAAAGCATTATTAATTGATAAATAAATTACAAAAACAATATTATTACTAAGTCTTTTTATGTTAACATTTACAATGTTAATGGGGTTTTTAAAAGAATCGTGCATTTTGGTAAATTTGTTTTATTTACTTTTAATAAATATATGTTTGGTTATTATTGTAAAATTAAAAACAAAAAGTTTTATTAAACTTGATATTAACTTTAATGTTGCAACTGCTAATAACAATAAGGTTTACAATAAGTATACTTGGTAAAATAAAATAATGTGTAATAATTTTTTTAGTAATATTAACAAAACGCGAAAAAATGTGTAAATAAATTAAATATGTTTGTTTTTGTTAAACATTTAGTTAACGTGTTAATATTATTTTATTTTCTAAATAGCTAAAAACCATTATAAATAATTTTAAAAACGGCTTAAGAAAAATAATATTTTATACTAAAGTTTTAAAAGTCCGTCTAAAGAAAAATGTTAAAGTTAAAAAAAAAAATTGAAATGAAATTGTTTCAGTTTTTGCCAGTAGTTGAAGTAGCCTATAAAAAAATTAAACTCGAAATTTTAGCGTAATTTTACTGTTTAGCGCTTAGTAGCATTTACTAAATTATAATAATTATTATTGTTATTTTTATTATTAAATAATTAAATAAAATACGTTGTTTAAAAAAATGTATTTAATTCAATATTAACAGTTTATTATTGTTAAGATGCAGTTTTATTAGTACAATTAGGATATCTGTTAACCACTACAATAAGTAAAATATAAAATTAATGTTATATACATTTAGCATAAAACATATTTCGTGCATTAACATAAATAAACCAAAAACCATTAACAATAATAATAATAGTACAAATAATGTAAAGAAAATAAAATAAAATGTCAGTGTTTAATGCTAATTATACAAAATTATATAATTATTTATATATATAAATATATATATATATATATATACATATATATATATATATATATATATATATATATATATATATATATATAATGTTACATGTTACATAATTGTAAAAATGTGTCACATGTATACATAAACGTAATAATACATAACAAAGAATAATTTATAAAACTAAGTAGTTATTTATTTATTTTTTTTCAAGTATGCTTTAATACGTATAGCAATAAATCAAAACGTATAAGTTAGTTACATTTTTAATTAAAACAATAAATAACATGTTTAATACAAAATTAATTAAAAATGTTTAATTACATTAATTTAAATATGTTAAACATATATCTATATATATATTATTTTTGTAAAAACAGGTTTTTTTATCTACATTTAATTTAGCCAATTTTAAACTTAATAAACAAGTATGATTTGGACGCAAAGTTTGAAATGTGTATTGTTACAAAAACAATTAAAAAGACGCAATTTTGGCAAACAGACATAATTATTAAATGTTTATTTAAGAGTCAAAGTCAGTTTAAAAATAGAAATTTATTAATCTTATCTTTTAGACATAAAAAACGTCAAAGTTATAAAATAATACAAGAGTTATAATTGGCTATACGCCAGATTTAACACCACATTTGCAATAGTAACAAATATCTAAATGTATGCTTATTATGGTTACTAATAAGAAATAAAAAAAACAATCTGCGATAAAATTCATAGTTTGTAAAAAAATCTTTTAAAAATATTGGTTAATAATTTTAATAAAAAATGAATAAATATAGATATACGTATTTTTCAGATTTTAAATCACGTGAATGTGCTAATAACAAAAATAATAATAGTTATTAACACTAAACATTTATTGTAAAATAAATACTTATAAAATTATTCATAAAGCAATTCAGGTTTGATTAATGCAGTAAATAAACATTTTGAAAAAGGCGAATTTAAATAAAACAATTACTTACCCCATTTAAAGTTATTCATTAATGTTAAAAATTTAGACAAACATTTACAAACAAATTTTGTCTAAATAATTTTATAAAAAATGTTTTAAAAAATTGCTAAATTTTACGGAATAACGTTTGTAAATATTATGCAATTGTTACACTAAAATTCACATTATTGTGTGTATGATAAAACCATATTTTTTAAACGCTTGGTTTCACTTCCAAAGTTTAAACTCAAGCATCCGTGACTTATAACTATTTTAATAATTACGTGGCGAAATTACATGTTAAAAATAAAATTGTATAACAAATTATCTTTTGTTTACTACAACATATTATTACAATAAAATTAAAAAATAAGTTAAATTCTACGTTAATCACATAGAAATCTAGAAAGAATAATTTTGCAACAAAAATTTGAAAATAGTAAAATATTGTTGATAAACTATAAAACCATTGCTTAAAAAATTTTAAAAATTTATTAAAAATAAAAATTATTTTTAAATTAAAAAAAACGTTAGGTATAATGTTTAAGTACACTGAAATATTTTTTTGTTTTATCTTTTTTTAAATTACGAACATGTGTTGTTGATAATGTTTTTTAGTTATAATCCTTTTTTTATTTCATATATATTTTAAAGCAATACGGTTTTGTTTTAATAACTAAGATTATTATTATTAATAATAATAGTAATAGTTATTTATGTGTTTTAATGCATTAATTATTTAAATATATAGTAACTTAACAAATTTGACACAACTTTACATAAAAGCTTATGTCTAGTGTATATATTTGCACTAATAAACATAACTCCGCCTAGTTTAAATTAGAAATAAACTTTGTTTAGTTTGAATTAAAAATAATTTAATCTAGCCAGTCCCAAGTCTTAATAAAGGAGAAGGGTTTGAGCGCAAGAGTAGCAACCTGGCCTCTGTAAACAATTCATAGTGCTACAAAAACAATAAAAGAACGCCATTCCAAAAAACAACGGCAAAGAAGTGATTGCACGTATTTTGATAACAAAGTTACACAAATGACAGGGTTGATTAAAAGCCGAAAAAAAGCTTAATCTTTGATTTGCAGAACCTTCAATGTCAAAACCTTAACCAGTGTTGGAACATAGAATGTGCGCACATTTTTTTGTACTGGACAGATAGAACAAGTTTTTCGAAAAATGAAAAAGTACAACTTAAATATTTTGGATACTAACAAAATGCAATAAAAAGAGTCAAGGTTATTTTAAGAGTAGAGATACATTAATTTTATATTCTGGACATAAAGTATATCACATTAATAGAGTTGGTATTATGTTGAGGAAAATGCTGCTGAAGCTATAATTGGATGGAAACCTGTGAGCGACCGTATTATTTCAACTAAATTTAACACTTAATTTCCAAAAGTAACAATTGTGCAAGTTTATGCCCCCTACTGAGGTTACTGAGAAAAACCAAAAAAAAATAATTTTTAATATTAATTACATAATTTGTTAGATAATATGTTAAAAACAAACATCACATTTTTGATCGGTGATTTCAATTTAAAATTGAACAAAAAACATATCTGGGTACTTTTCAAATGTTAGGACCACATGGCTACGCTGATAGCATAAATAATAATAGTTATAAGTTAGTGGCGTTAATCAGTTATTGTAGAATAAGTGTTGACAACATTTATTTTGCTTACAAAATTATACACAAGACAACGTGAGTTTCTCCAGACAGAAAAACAACAAACTAAATTGATTACATTTGTATTAGCACAAAATGGCAATTTTTATTGCAAGATGTACGTGCACATTGCGGTGCAGGTGTTCGTTCTAATCACAATATTGTTGTTAAAAAAGTTTGTTTAAAATTAAAAACAACATCGACTTCAAAAAAAGTTCATTTTTGTGAAAAGCTTAAAAGTAAAATATATCAATTGAATTTTATAATTTTTTAAAAAAAACATCTGAAAAGGGTAAAAAAGTCTGATAATTAATAGAAATTGTTTTAATAAACAATTACAGATTGTGCAACAAATGTGCTAGGTAGAAAATGTCACTCTACAGAGAAACAATGGATTTCATCAATCTTCTGAAATTTTATTGATTTCAGAAAAAAAACAAAATTAGAGAGAGATCAATGTTACAATTCTGTTATTTAAAAAATATGTGATAATACATATAAAACAGATTAAAAAAAGCTGCTGCAAAAATAAAAATAATTAGCTAAAAAACAGATGCAGAAAAGCAGATGAGGCAGCAGCAAAATATAATTCCAAGACTCTGTATAAAAATGTAAAACAACTGTCGGAATTTAGCAAAAACACCGATATTTTTATCAAAAGAGAAGATGGTCGTTTACTTCTAACAATCATTTAAATGAGTAGAACATTTTTAATAAGTACTTTATAATTTAATGTTAAATACCTATATCGATTTTAATAATGATAATGATATGAATGTGACTCAAAATCCGTAAAAATGGATTAATGACATTTCTGTAACTAAAGTAATTTATGCAATTCAAAAATTAAAAAATAATAAGGCAGGAGGACTTAACGAGATAATTGCAGAAATGCTCAAACATGGAGGTGATGTTGTAACAAGTAAATTTGCTTATTTATTAAATGTCATATAGCATAATAAACAAGTTTCAAATGATTGACGGCAAGGAGTAATTGTTACTTTTCCCAAAAAAAGGAAGTCTCAATGATTGCAATAATTGGCGCGGAATAACAGTATTGTCTGTTTCTAGTAAAGTGTTTTGCAAAGTAATTTTTAATTGTTTAAGTAATGCGGTAAATAAACACCTTTAAGAACAACATACAGGTTTTCAAAAAGAAAAAAGCTGTATTAAACAAATACTTATCCTTCGTAACATTATTAAACAAAATCAAGAATTTTAGCAATTACTAACAATTAATTTTATTTATTTTATGAAAGCTTTTGAAAATGTTCATTAATAATCTTTGTGGAAAATTGTTAAGTTTTACGGAATACCAATAAAAAATGTAAATATTGTGCGTTCGCTATACAAAAATTTAAGTTGCTGTGTTCGAACAAAATGTGGTCATACTGATATTTTTAAAATTGTCACGGGAGTACGTCAAGGATGTATTTTGTTACTGTTTTTGTTTTTTTTGGCAATTGATTTTAATATAAATCAATCCATAAATAATTTTTCTTATGGTATTAAATGGTACCAAGGTAGATAAACAGATTTTGATTTAGCAAATAACATTGGTCTACACCGTGAAACCTCAGAAATAATGCACAACATGACAACACGACTCAGTGATATCACTTTTTGTATTGGCGTACGGATTAATTGTTTAAAGACAGAAATGTTGTGCACAAAATTAAACAATAATCTGTCTATCAAAATTAGTTGAAAAAATTTTAATATTGTTGATTCCTTTACATATCCGTTAAAGCCAGACTTGGTTAGGCAATGTCGGTTTTTATTAGACTCAAATAAATATGGTTATATTCTTCCATTCGCCTAAAAACAAAACTTTAATTGTATGCATTAATAATCATTCCTACGGCAATATATGGGAGTAAAACGTGGAAACGTACGGACAAGACTATTAAAATAGTGGCAAGTTTTTATCGCCGGAGTCTTAAAATAATTTTAAAAATTACTTGTCGCGATCACATTTTAAATAATAAGATTATAAAAAAAACTGACTCCCGTTTACTCCATGACATTATTACAA
>JAKXYG010000588.1:0-59782 GCA_025895645.1 Cardicola forsteri | reverse complement strand
AAACAAATTTATTATTGTTATAAAGCATTAACTTTAAATTTATTTAAAAAGTTTACTAGAAACAGCATTTTTCTACAAAAAGTAGAACAGTTTGGAAAAAAATAAATTATTACTATAAAAATGAAAAAAATAAAATATAAATATTATTATTATTACTATTATTATATTTATAATAATTATTATAATAGTAATATAAACTGTTAGTTACACTGTAAATATATGATTTTACTAGCAATTTTTTTATTATACCAGATACAACAAAGAACCAAGTGCTAAATTTATCAGATTTAAATAAAATTTATTCAGAATATTTGAACACAATAATGATTGTTTATTAATATTTAATGATAATGATAATAATAAATATTATTTTAATATTATAAATTGTTGGTTAAATTCAAAACATATAGTAACTACAATATACTATATATAACAAAAACATTGACTACTAATTTTTAGAAAAAATTATTAAACTTATTTATCTTATTTAAACTCAATTTTAATTGTTTATAAATACGATAATTTTTGTTCAGATATTTCTACCAAACTTATAACAAAAGCAAACATTTCTAACTGTTACTTTTAATTTAATAACAACAGGTACGTTTTTATATATTTAATTAAATTAAATTATTTAATATTTGAAAAATACAAATAAATAGGATTGTATATTGACTATACAAATTATACACACATGAACGTGAACCCACGCTCTATTTGGTGTTACGTCAGCGCCTTAAACCACTGGGCTACGGATGTATAAACTTCAACCTGTATATTTAAAAAAAATAAACGTTATATGCTGCTGATGATTCCAAATAAGAATGAAACAGCTGTACAGTGCTCCAGTTTGAATAGAAAACTTAGAAATTTTATTATTCAAGTAAATTTGACAATACTATTATAAACCGACATTAATAGCATTATTGTCATTATAAACATTATTATCTACAGTAGTCCTAATTCTAAAAACATCTGGAAAAACACCAATTTTTTTATTGTTTATTCAATGAACTTATTTTAAATGCTAATTACATCCCGAGTCAAATCCCTCCGGTATTATTTATTAGTTGCAAACGGTGAGCAAACAAACACCCAATAAATAAAGTCATTTGTATGAGAATGTTTAGCATAAATAAAAAAATTAAGTTTGCGTGTTACAATGTTTGTCCAAATGTTTGGTTAGCAAATTGGCCTTTCTTTCTGTCTGGGTAATGAATGGGCTTCTATAGCTATTCAGGCTGGATAAACATACGATCAATGTAAAACATAACCAATTTATTTTACGTTTTTTTTGAAAATAGCAGAAAATCATTGTTTTTATTACAATAAACATTACAAAAAAGGTTTTTATTGATTTCGAAATGTTAAATAATGTATTGTAAAAAAACTGAAAAAAAACGAATTCTTAACTGGTTTTCTTCCTATTGCAGAACGTACACAAAATAAATGCCCGATGCACACAAATTATAAAACATATTTTAATGTATTAATTTAAATAAAATTTAAATTTAAATTTAAACATAAAATACTTTAAACAAAACTATATAATAATTAGAATCCCACAAACTGGATCGATTTAGAACTATGTAATAAAAACTGGTCAGAAACAGCAACACTTCTTATAATAGAAAAATCTATGAAATAGTAATATACTACAAACAAATATAATTTAACTCGTTATTATTATTATTATTATTATTATTATTATTATTATTAATATTAAGCTTTAATATTTTACTAGAGATGCATTCAGTGTAAAATACATTTTTACCACCAATATATAAAAAAGCCGTAGTATAAATAATTGGATCAAAATGAAATAGAATGTCATGTGTTAAGGAGTATAAATTTAGTCTATATAGTATGCATGTAATTTAAAAAAAATATTTTAAAATTGCTATACATAGAATGAGTCATTATGAGGCACAATTGTTACATTATACTGTGAGATGTCCAAATTAGTTTAAATAAATGCCTGGGTAAAACAATTCCTATTTTAGTAGATTTCTTAGTAGTTCAATTTTGTTTAATTTTGAATTGGTTAATATAATAAGGTAGCCATTAATTTTTGTATTAATTAGTTTTGCTTTTATGTGCAGGTAAGTTTTTCTTGTTTTTCCAGAAGCTTTGGAATTGTTAAAAACTGCATGTAGTTGGGATTGTTATTATTTTTAATCCTTGATGCTAATTGTATACTGTATTTCAATATTATTCAATAAAATAAAATATTTGATTCCTGCAAATGCATATGCATTTTTTAAAACAACGTAATCTTGTTTTAATAAACAAAAATAAAATATACGTGAGCAATATAATATTAAAGGATAAAAACATGATGTAATGAATAATTTAGTAATATAAATGTTAACATTTAATTTTCTTAATCTTCTTATATAATAGCATAAAGATTTGTTTTTAAAAAATATATGTTTTACATGATTACACCAGGTACGTATGCTATTTATGTTTACACCAAGATATTTAGTTATGTTACAAGTGCATATGTTTGTTTAATTTAATTTATTTGTTTTGTTTAATTCTATTGTTTCTTTTCGACGCCACGTTGTAAATTTAACAAACTTGCATTTTAGTGGATTCAAATTAAGATCAAAGTTAGTAAACCATTGTTTAATTTTATTAATAAAATTATCAAATTTGTTTAAATCATTGTTTGAAGAAATTTTTGTGCACAATACCATATTATCTGCAAATTTAAAGAAAAGTGATGGCTTCGGCACTAGCAATGGATCTATGTACAGTAAAAATAAAAACGGAAATAGTACTGCACCTTGTGGAACTCCATTATTATTTTTTGTTAACTGTGATTTATTACGATTAATTTATGTAATTTTTTTTTTTTTGAAAAATAATTTCGTAGTCAGTTTAAAATGTGGTTGGGCGTTTCAAGTAGCCTAAGACGTTTAAGTAAATAATAATATTGTAATAATAAATTTGTAATAAATATTAAAACTAGTTAATTACACAATATAAATATATAAAACTTTAATTTACATAATAATGTTGATTACCTATATAAGCGGTAATAATAAAAAATATTACAGTTAAAATTAATTTTAATTTACTTATAATAAGTGTATACGTTGCTGCATTAGTTTAATGTAAATTGAATTAAATAACGATTACATTAATTATACTTTCTAATTTTATATATTAGACGGTACATAATACTATTGTTTGCTGTACACACGTTTTGAAGTATATACTAGTATATTATTAAATCACTTTTTAAAAGTTTAAATTAATAATAAAAGATTTCTAAAAAATTATCAAATTGCTACAAACCATAAAATGCATTCTATTAAAAACTAAATGAGTAATCTTACCAAAATCAGCGACATTATAAAAAAACTATAAAAAATTAAATCATATAATATAAATTAATACATTTAATTTAAATAATAACATGTTAATAAATAATTAGTAACAAATAATAATTTCAGGTAGTTACAAAAAATAAATTAAATAAATTAATGTAATAACAACAAGTACTTTTATTATTACTTTATGTAAAATAAAAATTTACTTTATATTTTGTCAATTAAATGCGTAAGCGGCGATAATAAAAAATATCACAGTTAAAAATAATTTTTATATAAATATATATATATATATATATATATATATCAAACAATTTATTACATAATATAAAGTTAATTATAATCTGTCCAACCTTCTTAATAATCACTGTTTAATAATAGCAATAAACAAATAAATATTTAATAATAATAATAATTGCAATTATTATTGTTACAGAAATACAAACTTTCTAACTAATTATAAACAAATGAATTTACCAGACATTAATATGACATACCAAATACAGCAAAAAACATAAACTACCATATTTTCAAAATTTATATAAAATTAATATATAAAATTTAAATAAAATAATAATTGTATATTAATTATATTATTTTTATTAGCATTTTTAAACTAATATTTATGACAAAACGGTAAATTTATACAAATTGTTATTTTAATGTAATAACAGCAAGTACATTTATTATTACCTAAATTAACTTAGAAATATTTAATCGTACAAAAAGTTAATTTAAAATAAGTTAAATAACGATATTATAAATTGTATTTTATTATTATGTAATTTAGAAGGTATGCAATTTTATTAATTGTTTTACATAATTTTTAAAAATATTTAAGTATTTTTTAAATTAATTATTTAATATTAAATTAATAATAACTATAATGTGTAATTATATTTATATAATTTTCTTTATTATATTACATATTATATATTCTAAATTGATTGCTAATTTTCTGTCCAGACTTTTCTAATCTGTTTATCTTAACACAAGTGGAAGTTAAAGTATTTAACAACTATTAATATAATTGTTGTTATTATTATTATTATTGTAGGAATATGAAATGTTGATTAAATTTTAAAAAAATTATTACGGATAATGAATATCATAAACCGAATGTAACATAAACCACACTAATTACTAATTTTACAATAAACATAAGTTTATTTATAAAATTAAACACAACAATAATTGCTTATTCATTGCATTACGTATATTTACTATTCCAACAAAATTATTGCAAAACAAAAACTTGAACCTGTTATTTTTAATGAAATAACAGCGGGTACTTTTATTATTGATTTATGTAAAATACAAATTTAATTTATATATTGTCAACTAACTATATAGGTAGTAATAATAAAAATATTACAGTTAAAAATAAGTTGTAATATATATGCATATTAAAACTTATTGTTATATTATAAATGTAATTATAATCTGTTTAATATAGTTTGGTTATTTTAAATGTTTAATAAAAATAATAAACAAATTTCAAATTATTTTTTATTATTATTATGATTATTATAGTAATAAAACCTTTTAGTTTTTTATTATAATTAAATGCGTTTAAATGTATTTATTTTAATATATACCAGATATATAAAAAACAACTCGTTTCTATACTTACTAAATTTGTATAAAATTTATATATACACAATTTAAAACAAAATAATAATTGTTTATTAATTACATTATTTTTATTAGTATTTTTAAACTAATATTAATGACAAAACGGTAAATTTATACAAATTGTTATTTCAATGTAATAACAGCAAGTAGATTTATTATTACTTACATTAACTTAAGAAATATTTAATGGTACAAAAGGTTAATTTAAAATAAGTTAAATAACGATATTATTATAAATTGTATTTTATTATTATGTAATTTAGTAGGTATGCAATTTTATTACTTGTTTTACATAATTTTTAAAAATATTTAAGTATGTTTTTAAATTAATTATTACAACATCAATTTAATAATAACTATAATGTGTAATTATATTTATATAATTTTCTTTATTATATTACATATTATATATTCTAAAATTGATTGCTAATTTCTGTCAGACTTTTCTAATCTGTTTATCTTAACACAAGTGGAAGTTAAAGTATTTAACAACTATTAATATAATTGTTGTTATTATTATTATTATTGTAGGAATATGAAATGTTAATTAAATTTTAAAAAATTATTACGGATAATGAATATCATAAACCGAATGTAACATAAACCACTAATTACTAATTTTACAATAAACATAAGTTTATTTATAAAATTAAACACAACAATAATTGCTTATTCATTGCATTACGTATATTTACTATTCCAACAAAAATTATTGCAAAACAAAAACTTGAACCTGTTATTTTTAATGAAATAACAGCGGGTACTTTTATTATTGATTTATGTAAAATACAAATTTAATTTATATATTGTCAACCAACTATATAGGTAGTAATAATAAAAAATATTACAGTTAAAAATAAGTTGTAATATATATGCATGTCAAACTTATTGTTACATATTATAAATGTAATTAGAATCTGTCGTCATACTTTGGTTATTCCAAATGTTTAATAAAATTAATAAACAAATTTTAAATTATTATTATTATTATTATTATAGTAACAAAAGTTTTTGGTTTTATTATAATTAAATGAGTTTAAGTGTACTCATATGTTATACCACATAGAGCAAGAAAAACTCATTTCTATATTTACTAAATTTGTACAAAATTTACTCACACAATTTAAACAAAATAATATTGCTTATTAATTACATTATTTTTATTAGTATTTTTAAACTAATATTAATGACAAAACGGTAAATTTAAACAAATTGTAATTTTAATGAGTCAGTAGCAATTACGTTTATTATTCATTTAATTAATGCAAAAGTATTTAATGTTACAAACATTTAAATTAAATTATATTTGCATAAATATATTTTTAAATTGTGTAATTTATAAGATACTTATTGTTATTGCCTGTTTTAAATAATTTCTGAAAAGTACTTAACTATATTATTAAGTCAGTTATTTTTTATTTTAACTTAATAAAAAATGACTTTAACAAAATTGTTAAATTATTATAAAACATCAAATATATTAAAAATTACTTCATATAAAATTTAACTATAAATTGTAATTTTCTATATACAAAAAAGACAAAATGTATGCAAACAATTTCTTGTAAAAATGGATAAACATTTGTTGCAATATAAATATTGCAAATATAAATATAAAACAATTAATAATACCAGTTAATTAAACCATATAAAAAATAATCATTTAATTAAAATAATAATACTATTTTAATATATAGGTAGTTATTGTAAATATATTACATTTTAATTTATTTGTAATATATATACGTATATACAACAAAAAAATATAAATAAACAAACTTTCACTTTAAATATTAGTGTTAATTTTTATATTAACGTCATTTTATTGTATTTTTCCTTTATATGTTGCTTATTTTACTTGTCTAACAACGATGATTAATATATATTTAATACTTTTAATCCACCGGTGATAGATATCATTTATCATTTTATCAATATTGTTTGTTTGTTTTTACGTGTCATTCTAATTAATATATTGCCGTAGGAAAAATTATTGATGCGCACAAACAAAGTTTTGTCTTCAAGCAAATAGAAGAGCATGACCATATTGATTTCAGTGTATTAAAAACTGACATTGCTTTTTTAAATCTGGTTTAACATTAAGTTAGGTTTATTCGTCTTTCAATTTAAAACATATAGTAACTACAATATATTATATATAACAAAAACATTAACTACTATTATTAAAATAATTGTATTAAGTTTATTTATCTTATTTAAACTCAATTTTAATTGTTTATTAATATGATGATTTTTATTAAGGTATTTTAACCAAACTTATAACAAAAAAAATTTTTATTTTTTTAAAAATTTAATAACAGCAGGTAAGTTTTTATTTATTTACTTAAATTGAATCATGTAATATTTCAAAAAAATACAAATAAATAATTTTGTATATTGATTATATAAATTATACTTTTCAATTGAGTATGCTACGTTATATTTTCTATTATTGCTTAATATAGAGAAACTACAACATATATTTTTATGTATTGACATTTATTAAATTTTAATTTAGGTATACAGTACTATTAGTTTATATATTAAAACAAATTTAAATCAAAGCTGTACTTATTTTTAACATATTTTACTCCTACTAATACATGATAAACATAAAAACCTATAACATCTATACACATTAAGTAACATTATTAGCAAAAATAATTTTTAATCATAAGAAACAGCAATGGTATTTTTTTATATAAATATACCAGTTTAGCAAGTGATAGATTTCTATCACCAACATCTGACAATGAGTAAAATATTTTATTTATTATTAAATGGTTGCGTTTAATAAATACATCTGGAGGACAAATAGAGCTTTGTTCAAAATGGAAAAGTTTTTGTATATTTATTGGAGTAAAAGTCTAAGTTTTGCATGCATGTAGTAAAATAAAACGCACTTAATTTCTATATATTTTAATCTTGGTTTAATTAATGAGTTACTTGTGTTGCAGCAAAGTTTACTTTAACGCTGAACAACTGCAGCAGAGTAACCACAACGACGCCAAATTTCTAAAAAAATTAGTTTTTTATTATTAATGACTAAGTTAACATACGTAAATTCTTAAACTATTTAGAATGAGTTACTAGTAACAATAATTAGATTTTTTTTTAATGTTTGCTTAAACTGTTATTTTTTAAGCATTAACATATAAACCGTATTTTTAAGACGTTTTGAGTATGTCAAACCGCATTTTGCAAATTTTCTTTGATTACCGTCACAAAAACCGCATTGTCTGCATAGTAAAGGTCCGCTATCTTGCAATCATTATGTGTTATTTAGCTTTTTAATAACCAAAAACTTTTATCAAAAATAACATTAACTATACATTTAAAAAGTGTGGGTGGTAAAACACATTTTGGTGAACTCCTAAGTTTATGTAGATTGCATCATTTAAAGAATATCTGTTTAAAATTAATAACAAAAACGCAAATTAAAACAAATTGTTTTTTGACGTAACAAATAGAAAAACAATTGTTATTAAATTAATTAAAATAAATGTAATGAGTATTACAAAAAAAATGAGTTAATAGAATTGTATATTAATTATATAAATTATAATTTTTATTTGAGTAAATTAGACGGTACTTAATATTATTGTCTTATGTATACAAAATATAAAACATATTTTAATAAATTAATATTTATAAAATTTTAATTTAAATTCAATTATAAAACTTTTAAAACAAAACTATGTGACTGCTATAATCCTACAAAGTGAATTAATTCCAAATTACAATATATAATAATTTACGTGCAAAAACGGAAGCACTGTGATACTTTGTAGCATCATGCTCTTGTTACTTATTTTAGACATAATAAACTTTTACAATTACAAACTTAAAATAATATTTTATTAACACACATTATGTAACATTATTTGCAAAATAATTTACTAATTAATATATACATTTATTGTTGCAATACTACTGTTGCAGTACTACCATTTATTAAAACTTAAATTAAAACCACATAACCGGTTAAAAAACAATTTTATAAATTAAAATACATAAATATGTAAAGAATAGTTACAAACTGTAAAATGTCAACAATTTAAAAAACATTTACTGTATTTTATAATTTTAATCATCTATTTTTAATCTCAATGCATCTAGGTACCATTAAAATCCTTTAAAACTTGATATTTCATAACATAAACAATATTCTCTGTAAGTAATATGTTATTAATTTTAACTAATTAGGACATTTTACAAAATAATGTAACAACTGTGTTTTATAATAATTTCATGTTTAATGTACTGACAGTATTTATATTTATTAGCATACGACATTTTATTTCATTTTGCTTACATTATTTGTACTACTACTTTTTTAATTCTTTTAATTATTACTTTTGTTTTTTATGGTAAAAATGTGTTTTATGCTGAATGTATTTTTGGTGAGATATTAAAGCTTAATAATAATAATAATAATAATAATAATAATAGTTTTGTTTATTATTATTTTCGTCGATTGTCATCACTACAGACTTAAACAGGATTTTTCAATTAGGTAATTAATTAAGCCCAGGTACATTATATTTTAATAATGCATTACTGTTATATTATTTAGACTTATACAAAATTAGATATAAATTAAACCATTATTTTTTTATTTAATTAAAATGCAAAATTGTTATTATTTTTTAATTAATATGCCATTTTAGAAAAAGGTATACTGCTTTTTCATAAAATTCTTCTTTAGATATTTTTTAAAATTTAAATGATGAAATATCAATACAATGTTTTTTATTTTAAAATACTTTTGTTTGTTTCAAAACCGTATACCTTAAAAAATTATAAAAAATAAGTTTTATCTAACTTTAGAACAACAACATTGTTTATATCAATTGTTAAATGTTTTTTTATAATTTTTTTTAACATTTTTATTAAGATTATATTTTCGTTTCTTTAATAAATTTTAATAAAATTGTTTTTTTGTTTTTTTTTTGACATTATTTTTAATGAACTTGTTAATATTTTACTCTAATTCTGCTGCTTTGTCAAACAAACATAAATCCGCTATCGGTAGATGTAATATACAATAAACCATACTATAGTGTAAATAAAATACAATTCTAATTGCAATTGTTTATAATTTATAAATTTACAAATTCTTAATTATACTTAAAACATGATGATACTTTTATTGTTTTTGTAAAAAAAATAATGAAATTGGTAAATAGTTAAAATAAATTTTTAAATTATATAAATTGTTAAATAATTATTGAAACATTTTGACATTTTAATGCATGTTCATTGCATTTTTAATTTAATCTAATAGCAAAATGTAAGTATTTTATTTATTAACTGTATATATATATATATATATATATATATATATATATATATATTACTATAGTTGAAAACTGTTTAACCTACTGTTTTTAATGTTAAATATTTTTTTATATTTTAGAAATGACAGTAATACTTATAAGTACAATACACTAACAATTAACCCTATTCTTTTAATAACCAATATATGTAACAATAACAATAACATTTTTAATAAATACAATTTTAATATTAACTAAAAGCCATTTACTAATAAATAATTTAATTACAATTAATAAACTTAACAATTTCAGAGTTACTTTTTCAATACATTAAATCAACGTTTTTTGTTCTTTTTTACAGCTTTTCCGTTTTTAGTGCAACATTGATGTTTATTTAGTTTTTTCTCATTGAGTTTAATTAGCGACGTGTAAACATTAAGTTCTTTATGCTTGCTTTCTTATAATTTTAGTATTTTTTTAATCAACAATTTTTTCTTATAATAATATTACCAACATTTGTTATTTTACGTATTTTCCGTAACATTTAAAAATTTTTCCTTAATATTTAATAAACTTAAAAACGTTCAATTTTATTTAACTGTTTTTTTATTTATTATTTTAGGCTTTTTAGTAAAAAATTACCAGTCTCCCCTATATACTATTTTATTAAAACATATAAATTATTATTTAATAACAACAATAACAAGACTTTTACAAACTGTATTATTTCTTTATTGATGCACAAAAATAAATACAATATTATTGTAACAATATATGTATATTTAAATTTATTCTTTTTAGCCAAACATAACTAATAAAATTTGAAATTGTAAACGCACATTAAATAAAAGCTCAAATTAACAAATATTTTAAAAATTTTATTACTACAATAGGGTACGATCCATTTACATATTTATACAAAAAGTTTTATTTTTCTCTTTTAAATACATTATTTAATTTTTTTAAAATAATTAAAAACAATTGCATTTTATTAAAATTGTTTAATAAATAAAAGTTGTATTTTTAATTTACTATAATAAAAACAATGACTGATTGCTATATTTAAACAGAAATTATCTCGCAATAGAAAATTTAAATTGTTTTAATTTTTAATATATCTATTAAATTAATTAATTCATTTTTTTATAATTTTTGCATTTATATATTTTTTTAAATAAATATATTTTTTAAATACATGCCTTATATATACAAATAAATTAATTAATTTTGCTTTATAATTATTTTAGTCAACTTTAACAAAATGTCTCAAAGGATTTAAAACTTTTTCAAAATAATGCTACGATGTATATTTACAAAATGGTAATGTGGCTTTACTATAATTTACAGTTTATTATATGTTTAATTTATTTAGTTTGCAAAACCTTGTTAAATGTAAAATGGGTTTTTGTACATTTGATTCTCAACATCCCGGAATTAAGTAGTATTAATTTTATTTTTGAAGTTTTTAATGGGTAGGTTAGAAAATTTTAAAAAAACGTATTACATATGGAGAATATTGTTTATGTTATAAAAAATTAAATTTTAGATTATTTTATTGATACCTTGCTAAACTAAGATTAAAAATGGTTGGCAGTAGTTATAAAAAAATGTGAATGTTTTTTTATCTGTTGACATTATACAGTTTGTAATTTTTTCTTACATATTCATGTATTTTAGTTAATAATTTTTTTAACGGTTTATGTGTTTTTGATTTAAGTTTTAGTAAATAATAGTATTGTGATTTATTGCAAGAATAAATGTTGCATATTTTAGTTACAAATTACTTTTGCGTATAATGTTACTTAATGTGTACTGTTAAAGCATTAACTTGGGTGTCTATTAGTAAATGTTAAATGTCTAAGATAATAATTAGTATATATTATTTTTTTTAATATTTGTATTATTTGTATCATTATTACTAATATTATTGTTATTGTTATAAATATTATATTTATTATTGTTACTTTTGCTATTACTAATAGATTTATAAAAATGTATTTTTGTTATTAGTTGTCTATATGTTTATATATATTTGTTAAATATTTTGTATAAACCTTGTTTTTAATGATTCGTTTTATGCAATTGCTAATTACTTTTATTACCACTGTTAAATATATGTTCAACATAATTATATAAAAATAAATTAAATAAAAATAACTACTTTTAAGCATTTCAGAATAAAAATATTACATTTATTTGGAAACAAGAGTTTACATAACATGTTTATAAATCTAGCAAACTCCCAAATAGTTATAAAAAAATTAGTATCATATCTACTCTTAAGAAAATTGTAAAAAGGCTAATTACAACAATCAATAAAAAATAAACTTTTTATTATTTACTGTTGGTAAACAAATATAGTCAGTATATCAAAATAAAATTATTAATTTTAGAAAAATGCAGTTTTATTTATTAATTAAAATTGTTAAATTATTAATTCTAAAAATTATTGCAGTAACACAAATGTTTTAACAAGTGTTACTTTTTTATTTTCTATATTTTTATTATTTATATTTTAAAAGGTTTTTCTATTTAACTGTTGTTAATAATATTTGTACATTTTATTTATTATTGAATTGTAATAAATCTTAACTAAAAAATTATAATTCTTGTTATTTTGTACTTTAAGCTTAGAAAATTAATCCTTGTTTATAGTTAAATAAAACAACTCTGTTAATTTGGAATTTTTATTTAATTACAAATAGTTTTAAAAATATTATGTAATTAATGTAATAGTTTAAATTGGTATAATTTAAAACTATATAAAAATAATTTTCTAATAATAAAAAACTTTATGTATAAGATTAGGACGCTGTAAAATAAAAAATATATTATATACATGCTTAAAACTTTATTTACATAATTTTTTTTATAAAAATTAATTCACAACAAATAATAGTGCCAGTTAGTAACACAAAATAAATAAATACATTATTATGTACTAACGTTTATGTATTATATAGGATGTAATGCATTGAGTAGTTTTTAAATTCCAAATAACAATTGTTTAACTATGCACATAAAATTTGCTCTAGTGACACATTCAATAAAAAAAGAAAATTATTAAACATTTGTTAATCAACAATAAATATTATACAATATTTATTAAACACTACTTCAAGCTACAAAGTAATTTAAATACAAACTGCAACAAAAAACCCAGCATACTTAACATTACCATTGAAAAGAAATAATATTATAACCTTTATGACTAAAAACAACTATAAAATAATTTTTTCATTAATCAAACTAAAACGTTTCTTTACTACCAAAAATTTTCCTTTAATCAAAATTGTTGCAACTTAAACCACATTTGTAATCTCAATTTTTTTAACTTTAATTTTGTTATATACAAAAATTGTCCAAAAACTGCAATATTATAAGAATTTACAAAATGTATATGCATTATATTAATAAACTTGTATTAAATACTGATAGCAGTTTGGTCTATAATGTATCTAAATAAAAAATTAATGTATTAACATAAATGTATTATACAAAAAGTAATATTATTATTCTTATTATTATTTATGGTTATTGGTTTAAATACTTTAGTAAAAGTAGCTTTCAGCACAAAAAAGAATATCTACATATATAAAAAATTAATACAATTAGCAGTGTGTAACATTAGTCCAAAAAATAAATAAATAAATAAAGTAAGATTAAATTACATAAATTAAAAATCTTAAAATCAACGTACATTTAATAGCCATGTTTAATATGATATGCGTAAAAAGGCATGGTATTATTTAGGGGACACTATAGTTAATAGTGTGCAAATATAACATTATACATAAAATTCGAATGTTTTATAAGTGAGCATAAATAATAAAATAATAATCTAAATTAGGGTTAATAAATAGTCAGAAAATAAAATGAAAAGATTACAAACAACGGTAATCGGTCAAACCAAAAAAAAACAAAAAAAACATACTTATGATTTTGATAAGCTAATGTAAAGATTACTTTAAACTTTGTTGGGATTAAATAGTAACCTTGTTAAATCGGGCAAACATGAATTTAAATACAGATTGGTTCTGCACTTAATATGTAAATATATGTAAACTTCTCGTTATTTCCAAAGCAAATAATTTGCTAAAATTACGATAAAGTAAATGATTAGAGTTGTTAAAAATACGACTAATTAATTAAAAACATTCCTTAATGTGTCGATCAATTAATTTATAAAAAAATGTTATTTTAAAAAGTATCCAATAATTGCCTAATGATAGTAATACAAATTTTTCATTTTATAAAATTCTTTTTTTCAGTCCCGTTAATATTATAGTGGAGCAATATAATATTATTAGATAAAATGAAGCTTTAAAATATGTATTAATAACATATTGGCAAACACAAATTTTATTTAAACGTCTTATGTAGTAACATAAACCTCAAGTTTTTGTAAACAAATAATCAATGTAATTAAGCTAAGTAAGTTTGTTATTTAGTAAAACACTAAAAGATTAAAAACTATCACAAGTATTAATCTGCACATTTTGAATACTAACCTTTGAATAAATTTATATCAATTGTGTTATAGATTTGTGTAAACTAAAATTAATTAATTAACATTTTGTAAGATTACATGTTAATTATGTTTTGTTAACTAATTAACTAATTTACCAATTGACTTCAGCACATGTACATTATCTTTAGATAGAAAGATGGATTCACATAACGCTATGTCATCCTCATATTTAAAAAGTACAGCAGGCTTTTGTAATTGTGTAATTGAGAGCATTAATTTTAATAAAACACTTAAACACTTTCCTTTTGCATATGCTATTAAATGCGGTATTATAATTAACAAACAAAAATCTGACAAACCCTTTTTTGTTATCTAGTAATTTTGCAACGTAATTAACCATACCGGCTACATAATTTACTATAAAATTATTTTGCTTGTATGCAAATTAACAGGAATTACTTTTTGTTTTAAACGTGGTACTTAGTTCATTCAAACCCAATTTTTTAGTCAATTATAAGAATACTAACGTGCATAAAATTTTTTAAAAATTTTCTAATATTTTTAATTGTTTGTTTATTGAAACTGTGACAATTTTTGAAATTCTCCACTATTCTGCTATTTTGCCTTTGTTTATTAAAATGATTAAATTTTACATTAATGAAAAGTATATAAAGGTACAACATTATAGTTTAAAACAAATACTGATTTATAAACATATATGTATATACAGCTATTTCAAATGTAACGCAAAAAATTACAAAATCTAAATTAGTTTGTTATGTCAAGTACTTAATAGTTTATTTATATTTACTTAAAAATATTTATTTAATATGATTGAGTCAGTTAAAAAGCTTATTTTAAAAACTACGTTTATATTAACGTGGATAAAATGTTAAACTTACATAAATTTTATAATAATTAGCAAATTATTACTTAGTGTGTTTAATTTCATTAAAATGAACAATGAGTAATCGTTAAAATAGATGTTAAACAAATAATCAAATATTTTCTGATTGTGATGTTGTAGTAATTATTAAAATACACATTAAATTGTTCTAATATATATAAATTAAAATAATAAATATAAATTAAATAATAATATTTAAACAAATTAAATAATTCAATATTAACGTTTATCGTAGAGATTCAGTTCATCCGCTAATTTTGCTTTATAATCGCAATCTTTGTAAAGCAGACAGTAGTAATAAAAAAAAATTTATTTTACCAAAAATAAATATCTTGTCATTAAAAAAAAACTGTTTACTCAAAAAAATGGCAAATTTATACTTCAACAATTTATCGGATTATTTATGGTCACAAAATACAAAATTACGTAACATCAATATGCATAACAAAATTGAGAATTTATGTGAACGCATTCTTTTTGTTGTTTATTATGAGATAAAACAATAATGTATCTGCATTTTCATTGACAACATTCCAAAACGCGTAAATTAAATTGTTTAAAAAATGGCAATTACGTTGATTATTAACCTTTTTAATATTTTCTAATGTTTTTAATTATGTGGCAACTAAAATAAATTATGTAATCCGTATTTTTGTTAATAGTTGTTTTTATAAATAATGTTAATAATTTTACGCGTTTTTTAATTTTTTACTAGTTGATATTTTATATACTATTCTTAACGACGTTGCGAGAGAGGTTTTAGTTAAATAACCACATTTTTAAAGTAATTGCATAGAGATTAGAATATATATATATATATATATATATATATATATATATATATATATATACATATAATTGCAATAGAATGGCAAATATAATTTTGTTTAATTTAATTAATTTTTATCATAATAAAAACATTTAAAATAATAATAATAATTATTATATAATAAATAATTAGTTACATTAAAAAAAGTTTAATCAAAAATTATAATTATAAAATGTTTTACAAAATTTATTTATAATATTTGAAAAAGTAATTATTGTTTGTTAACTGAATAATTTTTTAAAAATAATTTAGCACAAATTAATAATAAATTCATAATTTTAAACGTATTATTTTAATATATTAGCAGCACATACTTTTGCTAATATATTGTTTAAAGTAAATGTATTTAATTTTAGAAAAAGTTAAAGTAAATCGAGGTTAATACCATTACACTAAATTTTTATATTGAAGATTAATACATTTTAGTGTTATTACAAAATTTACATAAATTATAAGATATTAGTTTATTGTATTGAAACTTTAAACTCCAAAATTATAATTTAATTATAAATAACCTTATGTAAATCTATTTAGTGTTTATAATGTTTGAAACTGGTACAATTTAACAACATTTAAAAATAAAACCAACTAAAAACAATTACCGTGTATAAGAAAACCTTTAAAAATAGTTATGCTACAAAAATAAGTAACATTTGATGTTAAAATTAGCATTGCACTCTTACATATGTAACAAATAATTATGCAAGGTAGTTTTATATCAAAACATTTAAAAAAATTAATAAAAATTTTAACGCCTACTTATTACATAAATTTAAAAACAATATATGCAAATTAATTTAAGTGTGGGGTACATATGTTGTGCTTTTAAATTGTGTAAATTAGAATGTAAAATATAATATTGCGTAAATTTTTAAAACAATTATTAACATTTACTAATTTGAAAATGTTATTTAATTACGGAAGACTTCAAAAGTATTATAAAATTAATAATTTTTTTTAACATAAATATCTTTAATTTTACAAACAAAAAACTAAATTGATTTTAATATTATGTACATTATTATATTAATACATACTTTACATTATTATAAGAAAAAAATTATTGTAATAACATTTAATAAATTTATATTTTAATTTATTTATGAAAGTTTTATAGCAAATGTTTTTAATTATTTTATTCTCTTAAAATTCTGTTTAATTAAAAAATTAAAAACTGATTAGAAACAGCTACTTAAATGTTAATTTTAATTAATTATATAAACGTTAGTAATAAAAATATTTATATTTAAATAGTTTGTAATATGGTTGTATATACAAATATTATATTATATATAATAATTTAAAATGTTATAATTTGTAATATTGTTTATTTCAGAATTTTTAATTTTTTTTACGAGTTAAATAAATAAAATCGCCTTTTGGTACTCAATAATTAATTTTTTTTAATATTTTAGGAAGAATATATAAAATAAATGATGAGGTAAAGGGGGATTAATGACTTAAAAACTTTAAATTTAAAACAAAATCAAGGTAAATAGGAAAAGTTTACATTTATAAAAAACGAGCAAAAATTACAAATATATAAATAAGTAATAAGACGAGTTTTTTATTACAATGCAAAAACACTGCAATAACTTTTTAAAAGAAAAAAAGGTGAAAAGGATGAATAACTGCTAAAATACAATACTAATAGTTTATTAATTGCATTAGTTATTTTTATGTATTACAACTAAAAGTAATAACAAATAAGTAAATTTAAACGTATTATAATTTTTAATTTATTAAAAACAAATACGTTTATTATTAAATTTTATAACGAATATGGATTCATTGTTGTAAACAATGAATCAAATTTAATTTGAATATTATTTACTTATACTGCCCATTTTGTTATTTTAAAACATGTTTTAAATTATTATAAAAAAATTTTTTAATTTGTTAATTTAAAAAAAAATGTTTTCATTTAATTATAAAAAACTAATGCAACATTTTTAAAACCATATAAAAAACGGATTAAAATCAGCAACCCTGTAAAAAACTTAATATGTTAAAATAAAAAACTGGTTTTATTGTGTTGATTTTTATTATTTCTAAATATAATATACAATAGTAAGTTATTTATTTAATTTTTAAATGTATATCAAACTGAATTTAAAATTTATTATTCAATTTATATCACTGTTTATCTTCTCAGATAAGTGAATATTATACAAAGTTAATTGCAAAATTAATTGGGTCATTATACATATGCATTTTAATAATTTATATTTTTTATAATTTTTTAATGTACACAAATTAATGTTTAATAAAAAAAATAATTGCAAATTAAATTTGTATTTTTACGGTTCTATTCAATAGTAAATTAAAATTGCCGCAGTAAAAATGTCTATATAAAATATTTACCTATTATTTAAATGTTATTCAACCTTGTCATTAAAATCTTATCGCATTTTTATAAAAAAAAATTGTCCTATGGTTTCTTTGGCAATATTTTTAATAATATTAAATATCTTTTAATTTAATTTTTTGTTTTTTTTATTAATTTTAAAACCGGATACGGTATACTATATATAAATAGTATAAGTAAAATGTAATTATTATTTTAATTTATTATAACACAATAATTTACAAATTTTAAAATATTAACATAAAAATTGTTTTAAACATTAAAGGGTAAAAAAAACCCATTAACTTTTTACTGAAATAATTGTCGAAATCACTTTAGTAATGCTAATAGTTAAAACAATATACATATTTATTTTTTACAAATAGTATAACCAAATTTTTGTTTAGAGAAAAAAACTTAAAATTTACAAATTTTGAAAAGATAATATTACTAGTACATTATTTATTTACAAATGAATTATACAAGTATATATACAAAAAAGACATTATTAATTGTACACATTTTTAATTACAGTAAACTCCGAGCAATATGGTTGCAATTAAATAAAACTACGTTTCTTGTTATTTAAAAATATTTGTTTAAATAATAAATAAATAAATTATAATAAAAGCCATGTTAACATTTTAGACGTAATAAATAAAACATTTTCTTAAAGATCAACAAAATACCCTGAAGCATTTGGTTGTTGTTTAAACTTTAAATTATTTATTTTTAATTTTTACAAATTTTAAATAATTATTTATTTAAATAATTATTTATTTAGCATTATTTTGTTTACTGCTTGTTTTTTATTTAAGAATATCTATAAAAACATGCTAAATGCTAACAATACAATTGTAGTCTTTAAAAATATTTGGACCACAAAAAAACCGTGGACTGCACTGCCCAGTATTTTAATCTTAAAGCAAACTTGTCTATTAAAAAAATAATTTTTAAAAACAAACTAAAATGTTTTTATGTATATTTGTAAATTTTACAGTTACTTTTGTGTTCCAGTGTTAAATGCATTTTTAAATGTTTATGTTAACTGAATATTAACCACGTTTATCCGATTGTTTATAAATTAATGTATACAAATATATAAATTATTTTTTTGTATTTAATTTGTAGGTTTTATTTTTTTATTTTTTTTATTTAGTAATAATAAATAAATTATTTTACTTATTTATAAATAGTACAGGTTTATTTTTTGCAGTTTTTAAAAGTATATTATCTTTTAAAATTATGTATAAGGTTTTTGTATTTGCCTTAAATAAATGTATAATTTACTTATTGGTTAAACCAAAATTATAATTTTTGTTTGTTTGTTCTTTTAGAAGTTAATAAATATATTTTATTATTTAAATTTATATATTAATATACTTTAGTATTTTAGCATAATTATTGTGTCAAATCAGGAAAACAATAAAAAATAAAAAATAAGAGTTTATTTACAAGTACCACTTTGTACTCTGTAACTATAACTACTTTTATTAATATTTAAAACACGATAGTAACATTTTTGTATTTGCAAAAAATAATTTTATAATATTTGTTAATAATAATAAAAATTAATATGCAATTTACAAATGTATTATGCTATTTTTTAAAATTATAATTTAATTATAAAAAAGTTTAAAGATTTATTATTTCGTTTTGGCGTTTGTAATAATATAATTTTTAAATATAATAGAAAATTGTATGTTAATTATTTAAATTATTAATATGTATTTATATATTATAATATTATTTTATAAAAATAATTAAACTGGATTTTTTTAAAGTTTAATTTTATTTTATATAAGCCTTCTTCATATAAGTAAATATTCATATTTGCGAACCGAGGACTATAAGGAAATTTCTCCTAATACACTTGTGTATTGACCTGTAACCTGTAACCAGTAACGTTTACTAATTTAAATAAACAATTGTTGTTTATTAAAAAGTGTTTTATGTATTTTTACAAATAATTACCATGTTTAAATAAAAATGTTACATATGTAAAAAAATATTTGCTAAAAAGGTATTACTATTTATTTTATATAGACAATTTATTGTAATAATTAAATAATACATATATTTGCGTTATATATGTAAATAAAATAATTTAAACATTTTGTTGTCAGTTAAATAAAACAACAAGTACAGTTTGTTTTGCTTAGATGGTTTAACGGTAAAGCACTTAAATACAGATTTAATCATTATTTTCAACGTCAAATGGGTGTTTACATTTGGCTACGCACAAATGTTTATCATGAAAGATATTTCCCAAAATAAACTTGTATTATAGTATATATATATATATATATATATATATGTATATATATATATATATATTGTTTTTTTATTGATATTGTTAAAAATATGTAATTTGCAATATGTTTTTACTAATCTTATTTTAAATCATTTAATCATATATTTTAGAAATGACAGTAACCATTATAAATATAATATATTTGACACTACTATTTTCATAATTTACTTATCTAACATTAACAATAACATTTTTAATAATTATAAATTTGTTATTTATTTATTATTTATAAATAATTGTGATACAATTAATTGACTTTTAACATTTTAAATCAAAAATTTTTAATACATTAAATAAATGCTTTTTTTTTACTTATATTTTTAAAATTGTAGTTTTTTGATTTTTAAACAATATTTTTTAAAATTTTCTAAATACATTAGGCTTCAATAAATTTAAACATATTTTAAACAATTTTTAAAATTAAATTAAAATGTTTTTGTGCTTTAAAGTAACACCTCATTAGACTCCACGTTACTCTTTATCACAAATGTTTTTAAAATATATTATATATGTATATATCTTGTAAAAACTGACGTATTTATTAATTTCATTTTTTACATTTCTATATTTCCTATCATTACATTTGTTTTGACAAACAATGTGCAAAAACGTAACAACTTGTTTAAAAACAAAATAAATTTTAAACAGCTAACGTTAAATAAAACTGTAAATGTTAAAAACTATAAAAACAAATTTACCAAATTTTTAAATTGTACTACTATATACACAATTATTATTATAGTTACATAAAGTAAAATTTAAAACAAAATAATTTATTTTAAAATTTTACAGCCAACATCTGTAAACACTTTACCATTTAGTAAAATAACTAAAAACCTTTTTATAAATAGTTTTTTTTGTATATTTTTGTAAACAAAAATGTACCCCCGGCACTAATTTTACTGTGACTGTTTATATATAGATATTAAAAAATGGTTTTATTATTATGCATTGTCACTGTTGGCGTCACTACATTTGTATGTCTACGGTTATTATCTTTCAATTAATTAATTTAAAAATTATTTTATTGGATACAAACATTGTAACTTTAATTATTGTCACAATATAAAATAATGTTTTATTTTTGTAATTTTATAACAACTAATTATACTTAAAATGTTTTTTTATTACATTTGGTATTTAATTAAAAAACATTGATTGTTTTTATCTGTAAAATATATATGTCAGTAAAGAGAACTCAAATGCTACTTTAAAATATTTACACTAATTAAAATATTTTATTTAATTTTAAAAATTGCGTTACTGTTAGAATAAAATATTTAAAATTATTATTAATATTTATTTTGATTACAACTATTAAATATTAAATAATATTACTTATTGCATAGATAAGTAATACAAACATTTTACAATATATTAAATATATAATAATTATAAATTCATTTTTTATTGATCAAAATTAAAAATTAAAAAATTTTATTTTTTAAACATAGAAACAGTTTTTAAATATTATTAATCGTTTTTAGTCAATGCTTAAAAAGTCTTATATTTTATTAGTGGTGAATTGCCCAATATTCTTTTACATAAGGAATTATAAACTGGGTGTTTACCAAAATCTAGACTGACAACAGCATAAACTAAGTACTCACTGGTATAACCAGGTATTTATTGGACTTCCCTCTTAGTATACATCTAATTTAAAATTGTTAAAAAAATGGCTCTATTTTAAAATTTGGTGTTTTTATTAAATTTTTATTAAACTGTCTGCAATTTAATACAATTACATATTTACAATACTTATATTTTAATAAAAATATTAAATAAAAGAAAAAAATAAATATAAAAATTGCACATTAACATTTTTGAACATTTATTCTTATAGTGCTGATTATTTAATATATTTTATATTATATATTTTTATTATATACTGTAATTATATATGTTAGTGATTTTAATTATTGAAATACTAACTTATTCAAACTAATGTGCGTATCTCACAAATTACACATATTTTAAAAGTTTTTGTTTTATTAACAAATTACAAACACAATCGTCTGATTGCTTGCATTTTAGTAATTTTAAAATAATGCCTAAAGTTTATATTAAACATTCTAATATAAATTATTATTTTGTTTATAAAAATGATTATTTTACTTTATACTGTGTAGTTGGTTTTGTTTATTACATTACTAAATCCCTTAACAAAAAAAATTCAATATACTGCATGTTTCTAGATTATAAATCTGTTTTTACTAGTATAACAAAAAAGCATTTTAAACAACTTAAATCATCTTATCACATTTTTAACTAACTACAAAACTATTTATTAAAAAACCAATTAACATCAATTAGTCGTAATAAATTCGAGTTAACAAAAAATAATAATAAAGTTTTACAAAGTAAAGTACTGTCCTTAATTTTTATTATTTCTTTACATAGATTAACTACACATTTTAAAGCTATTATATTTGTTTAAATTTGCCAATAGTATAGGTTTATGCACACAAGTTTTTTCAAGTAATAATCTAAAAAAATTTGGAAATGTTATTAACAAAATTAAACATTGGTTTACTAACTTTAAACTTAATTTTAATCTCCAGAAATGCAAGCTGGTAAAATTTACAACAATAAAATTATACAAAGCTGTACAGCGCTCGAATTCGGATTTTGGTAAACATGGGTTTAAATTTTATCGCTTACATTAAATGTGGAACCATGTTTGGGTTCGGTACAATGTCCACAGCTAAAAGATGTTTTTTTGTAAAACATGAAAAATAAATAATTAATTATTTTTATATTATGTATTGTTGGAAAAACAATAAAAACATACATACACATAAAAGCCAAAACTGATTAATACAAAAATTAATGTTTGTTATATTTATTAAAAATATTAACTAATTTAGTATCAAAAAAAATTAAACTACTAACAAACCTATTAAAATAAAAATTATTCTATTCACACATTTGTTTAAACTTGTTTAGGTATTTTACAGTACAATGTAACAACAGTGTGTTATAATGACTTATTTAATGTATAATAATTTTAAATACATATTTTCTAAAATACATGTTTTTTCTATTGATTATAGTTATATTTATTACCATATTAAATTTTATTTTATTTTGCTTATATTATTTGTACTACTTTTTATTTTAATTTTTGTTGTTATTTTTTACATTAATAGTAAAAAATGTATTTTACACTGAATGGATCTTTAGTAAGATATTACAGCTTAATAATAATAATAATAATTATTATTATTATTATTATTATTATTGTTATTATTATTATTATTTTTATTATTATGTATATAATATGTTTATAACTATTAATGCTTTAAAGCTTATTTTAAATAGATGATTACTTAAAACAAAACCTTTATACAAAATTAAAAACATGTTTTAATTATTACATTAGTTGCTTAAAAAAGTATTTAAGATTATTAAAAAATAAAAAAACAAAACAAAAAAAAACATTAAAATTTACTAAGACTATCAAATTATATTCATTCTACAGTTCAGTTTGTATATATTACGTGAATACATCAATAATCGTTTTAATTTTTATCTGTGGTATTTTTAAAAACTAATAAACATATATTTTTTTTCTAACAATTGTTAATTTTTATTTTTACACTGGGTTTGTTATTAAAAATAATTTTATATAAACAATGTAACAATAAATACATTTTAGTAAACTTTAAAAAAAATTATAAAATGTATGTGTGCATATAAACGTAAAATCATACACTTTTACGTACAAAGTTAGTACCTAATTTTGTTTAAGTAAAAAAAATTAAAAACAGATTTAATAAAATAATATATATATAAAATTGAATTACTACTATTTTAAAAAATACAAAACTATAACTATTTAACTAAATAAAAAGTTGCAAAACTACATGATAAGTACTACATTAATATTATATATTTTCTAAAAGTGACTTTTAAAACACTTAAACGTAATTTAATAGTTAAGTTATTTAGAAAACTAAAGTTTTAATGTTAACGTATATTTTAGATAATTTTTACAAATTTTTGAAATAAAAATATATGCAATATAAAATTAAACTCCGCTATTTTCTACCATAACAAATTAATTCATATTTCTTGCTTGTTGTTCAGTTGGAGGTTTATTGTTTTAGTACTTTTAGTGTTTTACTCGTTGTTGATTTTTGAAGTATTATTATGTATTGTTGTTTTGTGATTTGTTGTTATATTTTTACTATTTATTTTAGTTTTAATTAAAAAAAAATTAAATTTGTGTAAAAATGTGTGCATTAAATTTTGCTATTAGTAAATACAACGTAAAAATGTAGATACTGCTATCTTTTGTGTTCAAATTACTATTAGTTTTCCTTTATTATTAAAACATAATAGAGATAAAATTTTCTATAATGTTAACAACTATAAAATAAATAAAAAATTTTTATTAATATTAAAAACGGTAAATTTAACAAAAAAATATTTAATTTTAGTAAGGTTGTATTTTACAAATCTAGTAATGTTCTGCACATAATACTGAGCCTTTATAATGAATTGATGGGTTTAACTTTGTTAATATTGTATAACCTTATTGTTCAATTTTAGGTTTATTTTACTAGACAAACTGTTTTTAAGTTTATACTACACAACTAGTTTATAATTTAAGAAAATAATTAAATATAATTTTTAACAATATTTAACATTTTTTATTTAAAAAGGTAATTATTATCAACACAAAACAACGGCCTATATGCTACACATTTTTAAATATTTTTTATATATTTTTAGCAGCACACGGATTTATGGAATTTTGTTAGGTTTATTAGCTACTATTTTGTTAAGAATACTGTTAATTATAAATTCAAAAGCAACTTAGATGCCATGTAATTATTAATTTAATTTAATAAAACTAACTATAATAAACTTGGCATTATGTGTTGTTTTTTTATTTCTACTTTTAATTTTGTGCATAACATTTTATTTTGCAAACAGTTAAATTATAAACCAGTACTAAAACTAATATAATTAACACGTGTTGTTATATTTTGCATTATTGTTAGCGTTTTGCTGAGTATGTTAATATTAACTGCACAATTTAAACCATGACATATTAATATCATAATTTAAAATCGCTTAATACTAAGCCATAATTACCAAAAATACAAACAATAACAAAATACATTTATGTATTATTTTTGTAACAAATTTTAAATATACCAATGTGACCACGGTTTGTTTGAACACAATAATTTAAATTTTATAACATCAAACGCATAATTTTTAAATATTTCGTAAAATTTGACAATTTTTTACAATAATTATAAATTAATGACCATAACTGTTTTTCTTTGCACAACTTATTATTAAATTGTTTAATTAAAGTTTTATATTTATTATGCAGGTTGTCTCAAACAACAAAATAAATTAATTGTTTTTTTTATGTTGTTTTATTTTTTATTAAATTAAATAATTCTTACAAAACTGTTAAAATCTATTGTTTTAAAATAAAGTTACATTGTTTTTCCAGCATTTAAGGAAAAAACAAACTTTAGCAACAAATGTTAGCTGTGCCAAATAAACAGCTTTAGACCAAACGGATACCCAAACATTAAGTTTGTTAACGCTTTTGTAAAAAAGGGACAACGGTTGTCGGTGTTGCTTTAAGTCTTAAAATCAAGCTGTCTTTTTTATGAACAGCATTGCTTGTTCTATCCAGAGAGAGGCATAACAATAGGTAGTTTAAAATTGTTTTTTTTACCAGAATAGCTAAAAGTAGTTAACTGGTTTATATACTAGCAGTCAAAACTTTTACAAAAATTAATTGATTGCCGTGGTTAACAAGGTAAATTTTGATAACCAAATTAGAAAACACTATTTTCAGAAATTAATAAAAACAATATATAACTTGCAATAATGCACCAGTTATTAAATTTAAAATATGCTTATTAAAACCAAACGTTGGCTAAAAGAACGTGCGCGTATTGTCTACACTGATTGTGTTGCTGCTAGTTTTAACCGTTATAATGTTAATATTTTATATGCTTAAGTAACCAGTTATTTAGGATTAACCTTCTGGTTATTTTAAAGTAATGTTTTTAGACCCGCCAATTATGGTGTTGCAGTCATTACGTCCTCAAGTGCAACGAAAACTTTAATTAATAAGTGCTTTATTAATTCTAAAATAATGCCCGCCCGTTTTTAAATTAGGAGTCTAATTTTAGGTATAATAAATGTATACATACCAAATCAGAAATAAAATTATTTAATAAATTATTAGCGGCCAAACCAACTAATTTAAAAAACAAATTAAATTTTATAATGTAAATGGAAAATTTTAACGCTAAGTGTAGTGCTTTTTGCTGCTTAGTAGTTGGCAAATAAACGATTAGCAATAGCAATTGCTCAAACAATAACTATCTTAGCACGTATGTTATAAAACATAATTAAATAATTACTAATGTAATGTTCCAACATTATCTAAGTTACTAAAATATAATAAAAAACAAAATTGTCGCTTTCAAATTAACTATGTTTTTCTTTCTTGTATTTATTAATTAAAAACGTGCGTGTTTTTTACTGTTGCTGTACAATAACAGAAAAATAGAAATGCAAACGTTTATTTGAATTTTAATCCAAACAAAAACACATTAGCCTTTAGACTATAAATTTATTAAAAATACGTTTTATAATTAGGAATCCTTTAACAAAGCACATTTAAATGCTGGTTGTTTTATTAACTATAATAATAAAGTAAATTATAATTAAAAGTTAACCACATTTAAACTAAATGGGGCCTCTAAGGTTTTACTAAAAAACTCACTATTTGAGCAAAATTCCAGATTTTCAAATCCACAAAAAATTTTTAAACAAATTTTTAAACAAACATTAGCACAAAAATTGAATAAAAACAAAAAATACAGAAATATACAACAAATTTTAATAATGATTAAGATAAGAATTGGTTGCATGTATCTAAAAATTAGAGAATCCTGCAATGCGTAACAATATTCAAACCTTATTTACAAAATTTAATAAACTTTGCAAAAAACATTCTTTTTACAATTAACGCTTATTTGCAATTTTTGCAAATTTGTGGGCATCACAATTTTTAAACTACTTAATTCCATTAAACACAAAATAGTAAAGGTTTTTAATTCCCTAATTACCTATTATTAGTTTTGACGGAAAAACCCTCACACAAAAAAATATCTTAGTAATCCATTATTTAAAAAATGGAAAAGCTACAATAGTAGATAGCATACTAATAAAAATATGATAGGTCAAATATTGTACCAGATTTATATTCCTTAATAAACTCTATCTTTAAAGCATGGACACAAGTTATTATAATCCCAATCTATAAAAAAAAAGAAAAAAACACTTTGTTAATAATAAAAAAATTGCTTATTTGGTAGAGATTTAATAATTTTGGCAAATATTATTTTACGCTGGAATTGTGGTAAACGGAAATGTCAAACACAACGTTAGCACACTTTAAGTGTCGTTCATTAAATACACATTGCAAAAATTAATGTTTTTGCAGACATTTTGGTATTTGGACTACACCCTGGTAATAAAAATAATAATTATGTTTACTCAGTATATTTGTTGAACAGTATGTAATTGTTTTTAAACCAATTTCTATTAATTTTAGACGTTTTTACTGGTTACAAATTTTAAAATGTGTATTTTAATTATAAAATTGTTTAAAATTTTTGGCTAGTGTAAGGTTTTTACACAAAAACAAATGTAATTTTTGTTATCTTTATTTTTTAAATTTTAAACAAAATTTTTTTACAACATAATAATAATAACCAACATATAAACCTTGCATCTTGCATCTTGCAAAAAACCTTTTTTACTGTTTATACAAATGCAATCAATTTTGTTAATTTGCGTTGTGTATATTTTTATAAACAAATAATGTGTTGTTAATATTTATGTTACATTCAGTGTTTAGTGTTAACAATCTATAATTATTATTATTTATGTTATTAGCCAAACGCTGTGATTCAACATTTGAGAAGTATTTAGTTTTATATTTATTTAATTTTTTATTAAAAATGCCAATTATTATTATAATATATGTACGTAAAACATTTAAAAAAATATGTTTTGATTGTTTGTAAAAACATATTTTATGTTTTTATCAATAGCTTTAGTAAAAATATACAATTGCACAATGGCTATTTTTTTAAAATCTGGTGTCAAATCTAGTTGATATAGTACAATTGTTTACGGACTGCTATTAAAACATAGCGTTTGCAACGTTTGTGTTTAGCATAATACTAACTGATACATAATTATGCACAAAATAGGTTTTAATTTATTTATAATTGTAAAATGTTTTTAATGTTTTATTGCAATTTGTTAATTCACAAAATGTATATATTGTATTTTTTTATATTTATTAAAGTTGTTTTAATTTTTAACAACACAAAATGTGCGTATATTATATGTTGCAACATTAGTTAAATTTTGGCATTAAAGACTTTACAAATCAATAATTGAGCTTTTGCTCAAGTTTTATTTAACACTATTATTTGGATTCTGTTATTAAATTTTACCTTTTTTGTTAAAATTGTATTTTTTTAATTTTTTAATAAAAAAGCCAAGTTGTTAACTTTGTACTCAAACGTTTTTCCTTTATTTACACTATGACTAAACAAAATTAGTTTTTAGGTTACTACTATCTAAATAATACCAAAGATAAATATTACTTAAATATGTACAGTTTTTATTGTTTATTTTAATACATATGTATGTACGTTTTGCAAAATTATTTTTTATATACAAACTATTTTTCTTTTTTTTTAATTTTTATAAATAATTATTTTGTTAGTTTTAACATAAAATAACAATTTTATAATATCATTAGGATACAATATTACACCTCACAAAATATGTTTATTTATACTAATAAAATAATGTTTAGAAAATGTTTTAGTACAACCTAGATAAATTTAATATGTTAAAATAGTGTTACAACTAAATCAATTATATATCTGTTTATTTTAATATTGGAACATATGTAATAATAAACAATACAGATAATTTAATTAAAACATAATTATATTTTATTATTATTTAGTAGACGTTTTTTGTTTTAAAATAGTTTAAATTTTAACAATACATACCTTAAAAATATAGTCTAATAAAATTTGTTAAAACATTATTTTTTAATGATTTTTGCCAGGAAGGTCTAGTGGTACAGCGTTCTACTAAGATCTGGAAGAGTATGTGTTTAAATTTTATTACTGGCACTAAATTTGGGCCCACCTTCTTTTGTTAAACATTTAAAATAGTAAACATTAATAAAAAAATTATTACTATATAATACTGTTAACTAATAGTTTATTGTTTACACCATTGTATAAACTATTGTAATAATAAACATAATATTATTTTAATAATAGAAAACGTTTTGTTTACACGTATTGTGTAGATATATATTATGCAAATTTTAATGTACATTATATTACTGTGTATTGTAGATAAGTATAAAATATGTGTGTAGGTATATGTAAAAATTTTATTTTAAAATATTTTAATACTAGTTAACTGATATAATTTTATATTGTTAAAAATTTATTAATTTAAATAGTTAGATATAATTGTACATACTTTGAATAAGAGTACCATGAGTACTTTTTTATATATTATATTTTAATAACTATTACTTTGTTAATTTTGAGTTATCTAAAAGTATATATAAATGTGTAATATGGTAATATTTTATAATGATAAAAAAATGATTTTTCTAAAATTTACATTTTTAACATTTTTAGTAATAATATGTAAGTTTAAACGTCAATTGTATTTTATATGTTTTTGTTGATTTTGCTAAATTATTATGTATTTGTAAGTTAATATTTATATTATTTTAGATAATGTGTTTTTTTTAAATAAACATTTATTTTACGAAAAATATATACAAAGGTGTGTTATTTAACTTTTAATTTAATAAGTTTTAACAAAAGTAACAAACGTTTAATAAATTAATACTATAAGTGTAGAGCTAAAATACTTTGATTTTAACTTTTTATAACTAATACAATTTATAAATACTTTGAAAAATATTTAATACAAATATTATTTTGTTTACGTTTTTTTAATTTTATTTTGTTAAATATTTTTTAATGCACAACAGCATTCAAAATATAAAATAATTTCTAAATTAAATATGAATAACAATTTTTTTTAATTAATATATTTTATGTATGCATATTCGTAATTTAATTAATAAATATATTTATTATTATTCAGTAAATTGTGCTATTGGTAATGTAATGTATTTTTTACAATTACAAGTATTTATGTATATATGTATAGCATTTTTAATTAATTAACGTTTATATTTACGGAAAACAAATATGTTGTTATAATTATAATTTTATTTTTTTATATTTTAGAAGCAACTCTACGTAAATGTTTTATTTGTAAAATTGTAAAATGTATCTTGATGTTGCATTTAAAATTGTCATATAAAAATGATTATATATTTATGTTGTAATTTATCGCTTTAAAATAAAACTTTTAGATTTTAATCTTTTTCTTACAATTGAATATAAAAAAATATTTTAAGTACTATTTTTTTAATTTTACATTTATCTGGTATCTTTAAACCTGCATAATTATAAGTTAATTATTTTGTTTACTTGTTGAACGCGTTTTTCCAACTTTGAATAATTTGGGGGTTTGTTTTATTATCCAAAATCTTGTGTGCAATTAAAACATTTACATTCATGCATTTGGCAATTATTTTAACTTTTATGGAAAAACACATAACGACGCTGAGCTGCTTTAACAATAATTATTAAATTCAAACAAAATAAGAAAACGTTTTAAAAGTGCACAATAAGTTATTTTAAAAACTAAAATTTTAAAAAATTAATTAGAATAACGTACATTCCCTACTGTAATTACAATAAACAAAATATTATTTTTATTGAGTAACAATCATTGTAATTGTTACTCTGTATTATAATGTACGTAATAGCTTTTTTTTATAAATTATATAATGTTTAAAATGCAATGTATAAATATTATTATTGAAAATAAGTTTAAACATTTTCTTTAAATATTGTAATTGCTATATTATATATACATAGCAAAAATTCTTTAAATTTAAGTGACCGTTTTTATTTTTTTACTTGGTTTATAATAACATTGCAATTTTAATTTAGTTACAACGCAATCTGGGAAATATGTAATTGTGATTAAAATGTTTCTTACACATTAGTTTTTTTTAAATAATCTTGCAGTATAATATATATATTTTTTAAAACGGATAGTTACGCATGAATACCAGAATTGTACTAAACGTTACCTTTATTAAAATATTTAAAACAAAATTAATTGTAAACCTATACACCTTAGCAAAATATGTATGTATATATATAAATAAATATAATTATTAATAATCTATTTTTAAAAATAATATAAAACGTTTATAAAATGTTTATCAAATTATTAAAATTTATTAATTTAGCTATTGGTAAAAATAAATTTTAAACAATATAAAATTTTTTTAAATTATTATAATTATAGAGGTTTTTAATCAGAATTTAGTTACAAATTTTAAACCATTAATAATTATTTGATATATATTTAGTTCTTAGGTAAAACAGGAAAAAGTGCATTTATTAACTCTACCTGGATTATTTATAATTTATAAATAACTTTACCTTTTTTACATTTTATATTACTAAATTTATATTCATAAATTATTTGACTAAAAAGAATTTTAAATAATGTAAAAAGTTATTATCATTTATAAATAATTGGATAAATTCAAATAAACAAACATTAATAATTAAACCAAAATTAAAAATTTTTAAAAATATTTTTGTACAATAGTTAAAAGTAAATTAATTATTAATGTAGTTAATGTATAAATATTCAATAAATGTGTTGGATTAATTTTGTTAAAATTAAAATTAAAATTTAGGTTCCTTAATTAATTTAAATGTAAAGCTTTGTTTAGTTGCCATATTATTATGTAAGAAAACATACCAATTATTAAATTTCGTTGTAAATATTGTTAAAATTTAACTAATGTAACAGTATTATAATAGGTTATAAAATTAAGCTGGAATTACACTAAAAATTAGTTTTAATTCAAATTTAAAAATAAACACAGAAAAGATTTATAAATCAAAGTTTAAATAATAATACTATTTTTAACCCTTTTTTATAATTATAAAAAACAAATTTTTATTATCGGTTAATGTTATAGATAAACATAAACTAATAAACAACGTAACAATAATTAAATTATTATAATTTTAAACGTAATTGTTAATTTATAATAAACATTTAAAGCTCTGATATTAGACATACATTTTTGTTATTTTATAATTTAAATATAATAGAAAAATATAATACGTTTATATTATTAGTATTATTTAAACACATTATACTTTTTGTTTCCAAGCAGCAAATAACTAAATTTGTGTTAATTATATTATAGAATTTAAACAAAATAGTGTATTTTATTATTTTCATTTTGAATAATAATTTTATTAATAAACAAAAAATAAGTTTTTAATATTTTTTTAGGAAATACCAAAAATATTATTATATAATCACAATTTATTTTAGTTACACATTGTAAAAAATAGAGTAGTTGTAGACTGTTGATCACGAATTTTTAGTCCTTAAAAAATTATTTGAATTTTTATAATAAGTTTATTTTGTGTTGAGTGCATTTACAAAAAATGTTTAGCATAACAATTTACTAAATATATAAAGCTAAATATTTGTTCTTAAATTGTAACGACATTGGTAAAAATCTAATTTTGGAACTAAATAATAGTAAAATTTAAAATGTGATTTGTAATTTTATGTTAGTTGGATTAATAGTTTTGTACTTTAATAAAGTGCAATTTAAGGCCAGTTGACGTTGACAAATGCTAATATACATTGGAGTAACTTAAAAAGTGTTTTTTATGTACTATTTTATGTGTTTATTTTTAATTTATTTATTAATAAAAATAATAATATACATAAATTTTTAAACATTACTGTAAATGTACATATATATCTTTAATCTACTGTTGGTAGATAAACATGACATTATTTCTATATCATTACAATTATTAATTTGTAAAAACTAATAATGTAAATTAGTTACATAATATAAATAAAGTTTGTTTTAAAGTAATTTAAAAAATAATTAATCCAGGCACTAGAAAAAAGGATGGATTGCATCATAATGTGCATTCTGTAGTAAAACTAATCAATGGCCACTATGCCTTAAATTAGTTAAATAAATCTAAATAAAACAAACAGCGACTTTATATAAAATAGATAAAAACTGTAAAAAACAATAAAAATTAACAAAAATTAAATTAAATATTAATGTCAATCTATTATGTAATAAAATATATTGCATTTAATAGGTTTTCAATAATTATATAGTTACCATTTCAATAATTTACATTACAAACATATATATGTGCTGTCATATATTGTGTAATTTATTTGTCCAATAATAGTAATAATAAAAATATTTAATGATTATTATTATAAAACTAATAATGACCATTATTTAAATAAAAATAATATTAAATCATTAATATCAATAACGATACACCATGAATAGTAAAAAGTATATACAATTTTATAAGAATAATTTAAAATTTATAAAGAAATTTTAAACTAAATAATAATTGTTTATTATTTGAATTACTATTATTGAAGTACTTAAAATAAAGTTGGTGTACTTAATATACTTAAATGTTGTAAACAAGCCAAATAATTTTAATGTGTTAATTATGACATAACCCACTATAGCCATTGTAATATAAATAAGTAAAACTCAATTTATGTATTAATATCGCAATAATAAGATTTTATAAATACACTATATAAATTGTTTTAAATTATTTACAAATAATTTATTTTATATAGAAATATAGAAATATGCAATAAATAATATTTTGAATTGTAATGTATTGTCATTTCATCTATCTAGCAATAGTAAAAACTGAAAAATTTAATAATGACAATGTTAATAATAATAATAATAATAATAATTATTATTATTATTATAACAAAATAAACTGTTATTTAATTTTTTTAAATAATGAGAAGTAGTTATAACTACTTTAGGTAAAACAAAATAACATTACTGTTTACAAGATTTTTCTAAAGTGTATTCTTAACATAAAAACAAAATAATAAAAATTAAAAATTACATTATTTTTATTAATAAATTTATATTAAAATTAACCGGAAATTGGTAAATTAAAAAAATGATAATTTTTAATTCAACAGTACTAAGTACGTTTTTTAATATTTTATAATATAAATGTAATCAATGGTACAAACAATGAAACTAAATTGAATTAAATATTACTTGGTTATACTAGACCTTTTAATTATTATATTAGTTTATACTTTGCATTATTATAAAAATATTTTCAACATATTAACATTTCAGAAATTTATATTAGAATGTACAGTAGGCAACGTATTTCATTCCAGTTAATTTTTTTTATATATTTTTGTTTGTAAAATAAATTAATGTATATTTTTAAAATAACAATTTTTTTAACATATTATGAAGATTTGATTAATACGCTACATTTTTCTATAAATATATAACCTCAATACATACGCTAGTAATGCGATGCCTAAACTTTAACTTTTTCTATTTAAAATTTATTAAAAATAAAAATGTGTAATTTATTTACAAAAATAATTATTAACAAATATATTTTAATTTTATATTTCTTCTATTTTAAAAATAATAATTTTAGAAATAAAATAACTGCTCATACATATATATACAAATATGCACTATATTTGTAAATAGTCAATAAATAATTTATTTTAAAATAAAAAAAATTAAAAAAAACATTTTTTTCCAAAAAATTATTAAATTATTTTTTATAATTTAAGCACAAGGTCGTTTTTTATTTTCCATTTCAAAATTTGGAATTTTGATAAAAAGGCTTCTTATTTCCGCGCACTTAATACTTATGGTTAAAACAGCTCAGCGTCGTTATTTGTCTACTCATAATTATGAATTATTTCAAAGTTTTTATACAAAAGGCACAAAAGTTAAATCATTTGCCGAATGCACGAACATAGATGTATCAACTGTGTATAACATTTTAAACAATAAAAGAAACCCCAGATTATCCACAGTTGGTAGAAAACGTTCAACAAGCAAACAAAATGATCACTTCATAATTATGCAGCATAAAAAACACAAAACAATAAATGTAAAACAAATAAAAAATTAATACTTAGAAATTTTTTTATATTCAATTGCAAAAAGGAAGATGAGTGTGCTACATCCTATGACTCATAGAGTGAACATTCAAAGGTTATTTATAGTTCAAATTTCCTATTTAACCACACTTGTACTACTATAAAAGTTGCACAACCCTCATGTGTTAAATTAAAATATATGTTTTGCAATTAAATACAATCAGTCTTTAAAATGAATGCGTACTAGTGGCAATTTAAACAGCGTTGAATTTGTATAAATATTCAGAAAATGTTTTTATAGTGAGTTGTTTAGAAATGCTACAGGACAATTAACAATTATTTAAGATAATGCTCTTGTGCATACTTTAAAAGTGGTAATGTGTTTTTTAACATAACATACTATTTACTATACGTTTTTCTTATTTAGACCACAAAAACTTCAAAGAGTAAAAACCTTACTTTTATTCAACTTCCTCCATACAATCCAGGGAGGTGAACCGCATGGAAACTGACGTACCAGTAAAAACAAAGATTAAGCATGTTGTAAAAAGTTGCATTTTAAAGGATTATATTGGTACGTTAATAGATTCCTACCCCAAGCGGCTAGTAGATGTTAAACAAAAGCGTGGATATTATTTAAATTATTAACATTATTAAGTTTGTTACCATTATTTTGTATATTTTTGTACTTTAATAGATTAAACTATTTTTTTAAAACCAATTATCTGTGTTTGTTTTTAAGTTTTTAAAATGGTGATATTGTGCTTTATTGCTAAAACAAATATTATTGTGTATTTAAAAAAAAGGTTTTACGAATAATTTTAAATGTATATATATTAGTAAAGTATTTTCTAAAGTACTTATTAACAAGCGTTAGATAAATAACAAGTGCTACATATATTTTAATATTATAGTAGGTCAATATTGGAATCACTTATGTAACTATCTGTAATTATTAAAGAATTATACAAAAATATTTAATTTTTACATTGTTTTTAAATGGTTTAATTTAAAACCATGTACACAAAACTGATCGGAGTAGCGTTTATTGATTATTTTATTAAATTGTTTAAATTTTGGACTAATAACAAACAAATACAATTAAACTTTTTTACAGTTTAATATAAATAATATTAATGTTACAAACAACATAAATAAATATATTTAATATTGCAATTAATAAATGTAAAATATATTAAAGATTAGGAAAATATTATATTTTTTAATTTTATTTAATAATACTAACTTAATATTCTTGTTTTATTTGCATAAATTTGCCAGAAAATATATCACGTATAAGTATACGTGTATCTATGCTCCATATATAAACGTATACATGTATATATATTTGTACATATGCATTAAAACAATTGCTAAATAATAATTATTTTAGTAAAAACTATTTGTAAAATTTAAAAAATATATATAAATAATAATAAATAATAGCTTATTAATGTTTATAAGTTTTTTCTAAAGTGTAATCTAAACTTAAAAACAAAATAATAAAACTTAATAATTTTAGTTATTTTTATTGAGGCATTTAAATAAAAATTAACATCAAACTGATAAAATTTAAAAACACATTTATTTGTAATGCACCAGCAACACGTACGTTTTTCAAAATTTTTAAATATAAATATAATAAATTGTGCAAACAATAAAACTAAATTAAATTAAACATTACATAGCTTTACTAGAAGTTTTAATTATTATATTAGTTTATAATATACATTATTTAAATTTTCAAATTTGCATTGTTAGATTTACTTAAATAGTGAATGTACTAAATTGACATAAAAATGTATTGAAATATATAAACCAAATTTAATATTAAAAACCTACATTTTATTATTTTATTTTGTTTATTGCAACAGCAAATAGTTCGTTTATTATTTTATATAATTATGATAAATGTATTCCAACTTGCAAACAGAAAATGTAAATTAAATTAACAATTATTTATACATTATGTATTTTTAATTTTGTTTATTGTTATATACTTCATTTTATTGCTTTATTTGCATAAATTTGACAGAAAATATGACATGTACATGTATAAGTGTATTTATAATGCATGTAAATTATTACAATAACCTTTTTTAACGTGTCTGCATTTTATAGATTTTTATTTGAATTTAATTATAAAACAATTAAATGAACCCCTTTTAGATTTGGTATTAGTGCTAATTGCATTAATTTAAAAGCGTTGTAATAACTAATCAACATTAACTATTTTTTGAAAATAACAAATGAGCTATCGAACAATTAATTACACAAAAATTACTTACGCGAAAATAAATAAAGATTAATTTATATTTTTATATGCAATAATAAATTTGTAATAAATAACAGTATAAATTAATTACACAATATAAAGAAAAAAATAATAGTATAAATATTAATGTTAATTTGTCATAAAAACCGCAGTAATAAAAATATTATAATTTAAAAAAAATTAAAATTTATATGTATGTAGAAACATTATATTATGCACCTTAAACTTATTTGTTAATTATTATTATTAATATTAATATTATTATCATTATTACTATTACTATTATTATCATTAATAGTAACAGCAAAATGAGCGCTTTGTTTAATAAATACTAACTAATTTATTGATAGTCAAAACGATGTACCAAATATAACAAGAAACTGGAATTGTTATTGTTATTAATTTTGTATAAAATTTATTTTTAACAGTTTAGACACAATAGTAATTTGCTAATGGGTTTTTAATATATTATTTGTTTTAGAATTGTTATATTTGTATAGTCACATAATAAACTGACGTAAAATGTATTAAAATATTTAAACCAAATTTAATATCAAAAACTTACATTTTATTATTTTGCCTCGTTTATTGCAACAATATATAGTTTGTTTTTGTTTTAAATACGTATAATAAATGTATTCCATTTTGCAAACAATAAATGTAAATTAAATTTAAAAAGTTATGTACACATTATGTATTTTTAATTTTGTTTACTGTTATATACTTTATTGTATATGCTTTATTTGCACAAATTTGACAGAAAATATGACATTTATATGTATTTGTGTATCTATAATGCATGTATCTACGTATACATTTATGTATGTTTGTATTAATGAATTAACCCACTTTCCACATACAAAAAATATATAAATTATAATAAACAATTATAACAAAACACCAAAATTTGTATTATATATATTTATAAATTTAATACAAAATAATAATTGTTTATTAATTGCATTTATTTTTATTAAATTATTTAAACTACAATTAATAAAAAAAATAATTAATTAAAGCGTTTTATTAATGGTAATATAACAAAATGTAGTATTTTTTTATTGGTTACTTTTTTATAGATGTTGGTTTTATTACTAACAATATTTATTAATTTTATTTAATATTAGATGTTTATACTAAATTACTTACAATTATATTTGTGCATATTTATTATTATTTAAATATTATTTTTTGATTTTTATTGTTTCTAATTAATGCAATTCAAAACAAAAAAAACTAATTAATCTACTGCTTTTTATAAAATAGGAATTGCATTTTAATAACTACGTACATATTTGATCCATAATAGGATTTCTCACTAAACCCTTTTTTTAATATTTTTTGTTTTAACTTGGAATATATTTATTAGCTTACTAATTATGCTAAATTTGTATGCTTTATTTATACTAAAAATTATTTGTTTTTTTTAAAGATTTATTATAATATATTTTTAAGTATTTTAAAAATTTTGGATAATAAGAACATTTATATAGGCAACTGTTAATAACTGCATTTAAAACTTATGTACATCATTATGTAGTAACAAAAAATGATTACGCAACAATAATTTATTTTAGAGTATTATTTTTATTATAATCTTACAAGTGCTTATATATTCTTACATACGTTGTTGTATACATTTTGTTTAAAGTAAAATAATTAATTTTGCAATATTGTGTGCATAAAAATTTAAAAATTTATTGTAATATAAATATTTTTTTTAAAAATTGTAAAAACTTTACTTTTTATTCGTTTTTTTAATAAGTCAAACATAACAAGTTGATTACTCAATATAGGCACAATTTTCGATTACTTACAGCACGTTACTACAATAATTTTTAATAATTAAAAATAATTTATATTTTTTAGTAATTACAAACAAATGAAAATATATAATTTTGGTGTAACTGAAAATTATAAAAACTTTATAATAAATCTTAAATGTTCATCTACAAGTAAACGTGATAATTTGTTTATTAACATTAGATTATAAACTAATACATAGTTATGAATTACTAAATTTTTAATATTTACTTATTTGCAATGAAAAAAAATTAACCAATTTAAATTTAAGAAACACTAACAATTTACTAATAATTTTGTTTTAAAATACAAACATTACGTATTTGCTATTGCATAAAATTAGTCAATCTACATGTTTAAAAAAACACTAACAATTTACTGAAAATTGTGTTTTAAATTATAAACTATAAACTGTGCAGTTTACAATTATATGTAATTCTATGTTTATTTAAAACTACAATTGTATTGATAAAAAAAGTTGTGCATAATTTATATTTTTACGGATATTATCGACTTAAGTATGTGCAATTACCAAACTACAATAAAACAAATAATTATATAAAAAGTTTATAATTTGGAATTATTTAAAAATATATATTTTAAGTCAGTACTACGTATAAATACTATAAAGCCTATAATGGTTATTTCAAATTCTCTAAATAAAAAACGAAACGTACTTCAATTGCTTCTACATAACCTAATCACTAATGTTATTAAAAACACTTTTCTTTTTTTTAAACAAAACGTAACTTGTATAAAAAATTAAAGTATGCATAAAGACAAAACCGATTATAATTTTAAAAATATATTTATAAATATTATAAAATAAAATTTAATGTGATTGAAAACGCTTTTAGTTCTTTTAAACAAAAAATACATTAGATAAAAAATTAAAGCATGCATAAAGATAACATTGATTATGATTTAGAAAATTAAATTAAGTTGATTTTTTTAAAACGTTTAAAAATAGCTATTAAAAATATATATCCGTCAAAATACTAAATTTATAAATTTGGTGATAACTTTACGTATGTATGTACAAGTTTATAATATAACTTATTTTTAAGCAAATAAAGTCGTGGTATTTTTATTTTATCAAAATGAGTAAATTATTGGTTTATGTCTAACCCAAAATTTAATAATGTTATTTGTAAAAAATAATAATATTATTAATCTGACTATTAGTATAACTAAAATAAAGTTTGGTGATTATTTTAGTTAAATGTTAATGTGCTTAAGTTGCTTAATAATTTAACTTAATTAATTTTAATGTGTTAAACTTGACAGTGCCCACATTAAGCCTTAAACTACAAGTAAATAAAACACAATTTCTGTACTAATATTTTAATAATAAATTTGTAATAAAAAAATACATTATATTAATTTTAAAAAAACAGTTTAAAATAACTAAAATTATATATTGATATATAAAAATATAATAAACAGTATTTTCAATTGAGATGAGTTGTCATTTTATTTGTCTAACAATAGTAAAAACTGTAATATTTAATAATACTAATGTTAATATTAATAATAATAACAATAATAATAATAATAATTATTATTATTATTACAGTAGTAGTAATAATAACAAAAAAAAGTTATTCAATATTTTTTAATAATGAGAAATAGTTATAACAATTGCTTAAGTATAGCAAAATATCATATTACTTTTTACATAAATTTTTATATTTTATTTTTTAATTTAAAACAAAATAATAATAATTAATTAATTGCATTATTTTTATTACTGTATTACTTGTATTTGAACTAAAATTAACAGCAAACTAGAAAATTTTAAAGTATCTTTACTTTTAATAATGCACCAGCTCGTACGTTTATTAATATTTTATAATATAATTGTATTTAATAATAAATAAAATAACACTAAGTAAATTAAATATTACGTAGTTATACTGGACCTTTTAATTATTATATTAGTTTACATAAACCTCTGTTATAAAATTATTACAATTTAAGAAAGTTTGAAATATATACGTATGTGGAAACATTATATTATGCAGCATAAATGTATTTCTTTATTATTATTTTTATTATCACTACTATTATTACTATTATTATTATTGTTAATAGTAACAGTGATATAAATGTTTTGATTAATTAATACTAACTAATGTATTGATAATTATAACAATGTACCAAATATAGCAGGAAACAAGAATTGTTATTATTACCAAATTTGTAAAAGAAAATATTTTTAACATTTTGGACACAAAAATAAATTGCCAATGGGGTTTTAATAAATTATTTCTTTTAGCATTTTTATATTTGTATAGTTACATTTACTTAAATAATAAATTCACTACATTGACCTAAAAAAATTTAATATCAAAAACGTACATTATATTGTTTTTCTTTTTTTAATGTAACAGCAGATAGTTTATTTTCTATTTTGTTTACTGATAATAAATGTGCTTAATTTTGGAAACAATAAAGGTAAATTAAATTAATAATTATATACAAATTATACATTTTAATTTTGTTTGTTTATAAATACTTAATATTATTGTTTCATATGCATAAATGCCCCAGAAAATATGTTATGTATATATTTACGCATATCAATAATGCATGTATGTAAGTTTGTGATAATTTATTAAACCACTTGAAAATAAATTAAGATTTTAATAAAAATTGTTTGTTAATTTTAAAGGATATAAAAATATTAATTATAAATTATAACAATATACTAAGTATAACAAGAAACCTTATTAATTAAAAAAATGATTAAAATGTATTTGTAACCATAAAATAAAATAATAATAATTTTTTGATTGCATTTACTTTTATTAAAAAAAACTAATAACAAACATTTAAATATAAACGATTTGTTACTTTTAATGCAACAAAAGGTAGTAGGTTTATTATTAATTTCTTTATAATAACTTTTATTAATGTTACTAACAATATAGTTAATGTTATATATGGCGAGCCCTCGAATGGCTGCGCTACGTTTCCATAACACCGGAATTAAATACTTTTTTTTACCGTTAATTTTTTTAATATTTTTTAAATATCTTATATTTTTCTTTATATAAATTAATTTTTTATTGCTTTTTTATTAAATGGAATTAATCCGAGAATTAAAATTCAACAGAAATACGCTTTTGTCCCTAAAATCTCAATTTTAACAATGTCCAAAATTTAATTTCAAGCAGTTTTTCTAACACACAAAAACATACAATTGTTCAAAGTAAACGTAAAGTTTATCATAATGGTTTTCAAAAAGCTTTGAAATTAAAGTTACCTAATGAGATGTCCCTACCGCTACTACTGTCAGTTAACTGCAGGTCAATACTTAATAAAATTTTTGATCGACGATCTTTCATGACAAACAAATTACATATGAATAGCTGTGTAATATTAATCAAAGAATCATGGTTGAATATATATGTTGAGAATAATCTTATAAAACTTGATGAATTTTTCATATTTTGACTTAATCGAAAAAATTGCACTAAGAAACGTGGAGGAGGCCTTATTACATACATTATTAAAAAATACTGTAATAATCCTAAATGTAAATTTGAATATACGCAAACTGAAATTAAGTGCTTAATCGTCAACTGCAGAAATAAATACATGTCTCACTACAAAAATATTGACATTATTAATATTTACATAGCACATTCTACTAGCACTGTGGAAATTAATTATTTCTACGACCAACTAGTTGATTACCTTATCAATGTTAATAAAAATACTTTAATCATATTAGCTGGTAATTTCAATCATGCAAATACTAACATATTCAAATAATGGGCCTTACTAATCTAGTTAATTTTTCTACAAGACTTCAAAAACTACTAGATTATATTTTTACAAATGCCCCCGATTATTTTTCAGTAAAACAACACGCACCTCTTTCCACATCTGATCATTCAATAATTTGTCTATTTCCAAAAATATACTCGAAGCATTATCATTCTAAATATTTGAAGCCTATTTTTAAATCATTCATACATGTCGAGATACATCCAATTTAAATGTAGCATTACTTAAATCCGCATTATTGAACATTAATAACATCAATTTTAACAATCTTAGCCTTAATGATGCTACTGTATTTTTACTGACCTTATTAACACCTATATTAACAAATATTGTCCAGTAGTTAAGGTTGAGATTACAAACAATAATATTTCTTCATTAAATCTTAAAAGGCTTAGACGAGAAAAAAAAGGTAGCATATAAATCTAGTCAATATACTAAATTAAAGAACTTAAACAACCAAATTAGACTGGAAATAAACAAACTTAATTACTATGCTAATAATTATTTTCAATTAAACCGTGATTCACAATTTATTTGGAAAAATATTAACAAATTTTTTAACGAATCAAAAGCAAATTAATGTAAGATAAATGCTAAAAAACTAAATGATTACTTTACTTCAAACAATTCAAATATATCAGAATTTAATCAATTAAATAAACATTATTCAACATCTATCATTAATTTTAATATTCAAAAATTAATTAACAGTTGTAAAAAAAGCACATTACTTAGACGTAACAGAATACGTTGTTATTTATTAAAGCTCTGCATGCCAGCAATTGTTCCATCCTTTTCTACAATAATAAACAAGTATATTATAAATTGTGAAGTATATAATACTTGGCGTATCTCACGAATCACACCTATTCCAAAAATTTCTCTCCCAACAAATTCAGAACATTATCGTTCAATTGCTTGCACCTCAGTGTATTTAAAATTAACTAAGCAAATAATACTTAACGACCTCAAGCCTATATTAAACATTAATAATGATCATTATCAATTTGCATATAAAAATAATTATTCTACTGTGTAGCCTTGTTTAAATCTGTTTTCAATAGCATATCAAGAGAAACATTAATTAAACGTCTTGAGCTACTTGATACGCTCAACCACATTTTAAACTGGCTACAAAATTATTTCTCATCAAGAAAACAATATGCACACATTTGTTGTAATACATCAGAGTCAACAGAAAATAATAATGGCGTTCCACAAGGTGCAGTACTATCCCCGTTTTTATTTTTACTGTGCGTAAATCCATTGATAGTGCCGAAGCCATCATTTTGTTTAAATTTGCTGATGATATGGTATTGTGCACAAAGGTTTTTTTTAACAATAATCAAAACAATATAAACAATTTTATTAATAAAATTGAAAAACGGTCTACTAACTTTGATCTCTATTTAAATCCATTAAAATGCAAGTTTACTAAATTTACAACAAAGCGTCCAAAAGAAACAATGGAATTAAACAGAACATTGAAGTTAAATCAAACAAATATATGCACTTGTAACAAAATCAAATATTTTGGTGTACACATAAATAGCATACTTACCTGGTGTGATTATGTAAAGCATATTTTTTTTAAAACCAAATCCTTATGTTACTATATAATAAGATTTAAAAAACTAAATGTTAACAATTATATTATCAAATTGTTCATTACATCATGCTTTTATTTTTTGATATTACATTGCTCACCCATATTTTTTTCTGGTTTATTAAAACAAGATTACATTATTTTAAAAAGATGCATATCATTGGTATCAACATCTTCAGGAATCAAATATGTTATCTTATTGAATAATATTGTTGATAAACATTTTAAATCTTGCATACAATTAGCATCAAGGATTGAAAATAATAACAATCACCCGCTACATGCAGCTTTTAACAAATTTAAAGTTTTTGGAAAAACAAGAAAAACTTACCTGCACATAAAAGCCAAAACTAATCAATACAAACATTCATGTCTGCCCTACTTATCCAGAGTATTAACCAATCCAGAATCAAACAAAATTGATCTACTAAGAAACCTATCAAAGTAGGAATTGTTCCACCTACGCATTTATTTAAACTAATTTGAACATTTCACAATACAAGTTGTGCCTTATAATGACTCATTCTATGTACAGCAATTTTAAATATTGAAAAAAAATCACATACATACTATAAAGACTATATTTATATTCATTAACATATGACATTCTATTTCATTTTGATCCCATTATTTTACTACTACTTTTTTTTATATTAATGGTAAAAATGTATTTTATGCTGAATGTATCTCTAGTGAGATGATAAAGCTTAATAATAATAATAATAATAATAATAATAATAATAAAGATAATTTATTTACATTAACATTTGAAAAATTAAATTAGCACATACTTAATAATGTTTTAAAATTATTTAAATGTATTTTGTAAATTTTTGTTTTAATTTAATTATAAACAAGTTGAACCAACATTTTTTAGATGTTATACTGTTTCAAATTAGTTCAATTAAAACCGAATAAAAATTTTACCAAAAGTACTGCTTTTTATAAAACACAGAATTGTATTAGAACAACTACTTACATACATAATCTATATGAGATTTGTCAATAAACCCTTTTTTGTTTTTTTTTGTTTTAACTTTGTATTTATTTTTTAATAAACTGATTATGCTAAATTTGTATAATTTATTTACACTTAAAATTATTGCTTTTTTTAAGTATTATTATAATGTTTAAATATTTTTTAAAATTTTGGATAAGTAACCTTTAATTGATAAATGACAACAGTTACACTTAAAACTTATATAAATATTAATTTAGTAGCGTAAAATAATTACGCAACATTATTTTTTTTCTAATTATTACTTTTTCTATAACTTTACAAATGCTAACATTTTTTAACACATGTTACTATATACATTTTATCTAAAATACATTAACTGGTTATTAAAATTGTGTGTCGATATTTTTAAAATTAATTGTAATGTAAATATGTAAAAAAACTGTAAAAACTAGATTTTTTATTCTTGTGTTAAACATTACAAACTGACACAAAAATTTAAAAAAATAAAAGCTATATCTTAAATTTTAGCAATTATAAACAAATACAATTATATAATTTTTCTTTAACTAGTAATTATAAAAAAATTATACAAATATATACAAATATAACATGTATATGTATACGTGTATCTATAATGCATGTATTTACGTATACATTTATGTAAGTTCGTAGTAGTGCATTAACCCACTTGCCACATACTAAAAATATATGAATTATATTACATCATAAAACTACATCACATATAACAAAAAACCCCACAAATTATTTTACAAAATTTGTATAAAATGTATTATTAAATTTAATATAAAATAATAATTTTTTATTGATTGCATTTACTTTTATTGAAGTATTTAAATTGTAACTAATAAGAAACAAGTAAATTTAAGCGTTGTGTTATTTTATCTTTGTTATAAATGTTATTAATATTACAAACAATATAAATCAATGTTATTAAACATTAGATACGTACACCCATTTTAAAAATTAACGCAAAAAAATACAAAAGTATTAAACCTAAATTAATTTGTCATGTCCAATTGTTTTTTTTGTAAAAATTAATTTCGAGAATTAAAAATAATTTAAAGTACTTAATAGTTTCTTTATGTATGCTTAGAAATAATTATTTAAGAAACCTGAGTCGGACAAAATAGCATAATTTAAATACTACTTCTATATTAACGTAGATAATAAGTTAAAATTACACAATTTTTATAACGAGACAAATAATACCAAAACAGATAATACCAAGGCAATAATACCATAGCTAGATGCATCTGTAACTACTAGTATGTCTAAATTGGGATTGTAATGTATCAATAATAAGTTTGACTGCAGCAATGATTTTATTTTTTTAAACGTTGCTTTGCATTCACTGGACCATGATTATTCTTTATCTTTGTGTAAAAGTCAATTTATTGGTTTTTGAAGTGTATGTAACCTTGGTAAAAACGCACTGTAGTGGCTTACTAAGCCCAAAAATAAACGTAGTGTGTTTAAATCTGTTGGGGCTGGCATCTGTTGTATTGCTGTTACGTTTTCCGGATCTAGTCGTTAACCATCTTTGTCAACTATAAACCCCAGATATTTGATTGATTTTATAAAAAAATTGCATTTTTTTTGCTTTGACGTAAAAGCCATATTTTCTAATACGGTCTAGCATAATTTTGATGTTTTGAAATAAGTTATTTTTACTTGTTCCAATGATAGTTATATCGTCCAAATATGCTGTGGCATTGTTAACCTCACTTAGCATCGTATCTACATTTTGTTAAAAAATTGTCGGTGCTGACTTTACGCCAAAAGGCATTCTTTTGTATTAAAAAAGACCTCAATAATTATTGATAGTTAGTAGTTTTCTAACTTTTTTGTTAACGAGGACCTAAAGATATGCGTCTGATAAATCTAATTTTGCAAAATAAAATTTATTATTCAATTTTGTAAACATTTTTTTCGGAGTTGGTAAAGGATATTGGTGAATTTTTAGCGCTTTATTAAAATCTGTAAAAAACTCTGCGCATAACCGAACGAAACCATCTGATATTTTAACAATAACAATAGGTGCTGCCCAAGCAGAATATTACATTTTTTTAATAACACTTGACTTTTCTAATTGTTTGAGTTTTTTATCAATTATCTCAGTCATTACATATAGTACCGGTCTTCTTCCTTTAAACACTAGCGTTACGTTTGGACGCAGTTGCAAATATGCTTTGGTTTTTCTACAACAAACAAGAAAAAATTCAAAAATATCACGGTATTTTGAACAGATATTGTTGACAATAATTTTGGAATGTTTTTCGTTCTCTTGCACGGTTTTAATTGTGGTGCTTTGACACAGTTTTTTTATTGACAAGTTTTCTACATTAAATTTTGCTATTAGATCAATGCCAAATAGATCTAGATCTTGCTCACAAACCACGTGTAATTTATGATTAATTGTTTTATCGGCGAACAATAATGAACAACATGTTTTACCCATAAAGGTGATTTTTCCTGTTGACGCGTTAAGGAAATATTTGATGCAGTGTCCAATTGCATTTTTATTAGAGTTATATTAACTTTAATAGTAAGATACTTTCTGTTATGGATTATTTTTACTTTCTGTGATGGGACTACGTGAACTGTGTAGTTGCGTTGATGTGGCTTTTGAGATTGATTGTTTTTTTTGTTAAAAACATGTCTGCAGTAACTTTCTTTATGATTAATTTTATTACAAATATTACATCTGTGTTTTGTATAGCTGCAAAACTTAACATAATGTCATTGACCACATTGCCAACACGCTGTAGGTGGTTTGATTGGCACATTAGTTATCTTGCGTTTTGTGACTTTCGCTGTTAAAGCTAGGTTAGAATCTTCGATAAGTTTTGAGTCCTGTTTTAAATTAAGCAAACGTTGACATTTTTCTGCTTTTAGCGTCAATTTTGAATTAGCCTCCTGTTTCAATAATAGTCGGGTGCGAATATTAGCATCATATTACGACTGTAACCCGGAAATAAATATTAAACATTTAAACTGATCAACTGACATTTGATTTAGTTTAAAACGCTTACATTTCTTGTTAACTAGCCCGGCAAAAGTTACGAAATCGTTTGATTTAATTTTCCTTAATTGAAGACAACTATAACGTATGCTAAACACTGACGATTAATTGCCGAATATTTTTGATAAGTAGTTAATTGTCTCATCAAATGACAAATTTGTAGATGTTTTGGGCACAATGCAATGAATAAACTTGTCATGTTCATATGTGCCCAGTTTTCTTAACAAGGTTCTGGTCTTCCATTGATTATGTTTATCTTTAAAATCCTTGCAAAATATATTGCTGAAACGTTTAAACCACGCTTCAAAAATTGAGCCATTTACTGGATCCAAATTAAATTTAGTAATAGCGTTGACGAGGCTATCTACAGTTTGATTTTGTAAAGTTGCATTCTCTGAACACGAAAAAAGCACAATTTTTTACGTCATTGTTTCGATCAAACGTAGTTGAGCTGCCTCAAATTGGATTTGTTGTTGTTAAAGAATAAGTTTTAATTTTTCTACAAAAATTGATAATCTGAATGGGTACATGTGGGTAAGTTTTCCGTTGCCAATTTGTTATGCCTGGGTGTTGGGCGGATTAGTGTTCAACTGAGCAACTTATTGTTTGAATACTTTGACTTGCTAACCCACTAGTTTTGGGTTTTAAAACAAAAAGTTAAAACACGTTTAGGCCAAAATCCAATATTCAAAATTACACATAACATATATATAGGATTGGGCTTGATATTAACTTAACTGGTTGTCTGTCCAACACTCGGACTTCATTATCATTGGTCTGATGGGTCACTTATCGATCGTGGTTTGGTGTCGTCCTAACAGCCAGATAATATGTAAAGTATAAACTTACGTGTATCTATAATACACATATGTATATATACATGTATGTATGTTTGTGCAAATGCATTATACCACTTGCTAATTAATAATAAGTTTGTATAAACTGATTGTTTAATTTAAGATATATATATATATATATAATAATAAATAATTATGACAAAACAACCAATATAACAAAAAACTGTATTAAAATTTGCTAAAAATATATTTTTTTATTTAATATAAAAAAAATTATTATTTGCAGTTATTTTTTATTAAATTATATAAACTGTAACTAATAATAAACAAGTAAAATAATTACTGATTAAAATAATAAACATTGATAAAATAAAGGTTTTTAAAAAAAAATTACATAAAAAAATATTTTAAACTCAAATTTATTATTTTGATTGCAATAATAAATTTTTAATACATAAAAATAGCATTTTTTTTAACAATTTAAATCTAAAAAGATTGAATATAAATATTACTGTTAATTTATTATACAAACGTAAGTAATTAAAATATTACGGATTGCAATATTTTAAAATATATAAGTATATAGAAATACTGTAATATATATTATGAATATAATTGTAATACGTTGCCATTTGGTTTATTTTTTTATAGTAGTAACTGTTAAATATTTAATAATAAGAAATATACGGTTTTTGACTGACTGCGTTACCCTAAATTACCATGGTTACATATAAAACATATTGTTACTTATTCAATTATATTTGTTTTAAAAGTATTAAAACATATAATTGTATAAAAATATTTTTTGTTTGTTTTTATTTTATTATTATAATAATTAATATGTATTAATTTTAACAGATTTTAATATATTATTGTTAAAATCTAACGAGTAAAATTAACTTTATTGCGCCAATATATTATAAAAATGGATCTAAATACATTTTAAAACATAAAAAATCTTATTATATTTTGTTTTAAGCATGTTGTAAAAAGTAATAAACTGTAAAACATCATATCGTATTGCAAATATTTATACGGATCCGTATCCCATTAATAATAACAAAAACATAAAGCTATCCACAGTTAAATAAAGCAACATTATTAAATAAAAAACTCATATAATTTAAGGCTTTATAATATTCTTTACTATTAAAAAACCTATAACTTTATACGGAAAAGACTTACAATTACATATTTATTTGTATACATGCTATGACTGCATTATTTTCTTCTAGATTTATTTTATATATTTATAAAAGCATTTAAACTTATTTCTTAACATATTAACGTGTTATTATTAATGTAACAATTCAGCTAACAAATTGTCTGTAATTATTATGATATACAATTTGTCTTTATCGTTCCTCTATTTATATTATATGTTCAATTCAAAATTGCTATACATAAAATGAGTTATTATAAAGCTTTTTGTTAATCGATAAAATGTAGGTTTTTGATATTAAATTTGTTTAAATATGTCAATATATTTCTAAACCAATTTACTGAATCACATTATTCAAGTGAATCTGACTATATAGTCTAACAACTTTAAAACAAGTAATCTATTAAAAACCCGTTGACAAATATCATTGTCCAAAATCTTAAATAAATTTTACAAGTTTGGTGATAATAACAATTCCTGTTTTTCTGCTTTATCTGTTACTTCGTTATGACTATCAATAAATTAGTTAGTAATAGTTAAACAAAGCGTTTATATTACCGTTACTATAAATAAAAATAATAATAATACTTAACAATTAAATTTATTGTGTTTATTGTAATATTTTTACTTACATATATAATTTATTTTTTTCAATTTGTAATATTTTTATTTCTCATGTGTACGTTAGAAATTAATGTAAATATTTATACTAAATTTTTATTTAGTTCTTGGTGAGTCTAGATTTAAATTCTACTGCTGGCGCTAAAATGCGAGCCCATTTTTGATTTCTCTTAATGTCATTTAAAGCAATAAAATAAAATAACATAAAATGAATTAGTTGGTATTGTTATTTATTACACATTTATTAATAAAATATTATTATAACAAATTAATTTTATTTATTTCTATTTAAATACATTTTATATAAGTAATTATTTATTTAACAGTGACGTAATGCATTAGCACAAACATACATACATACACGCATTATAATTACGCGTATACATAACATATATTTAGGCAAATTTATGCAAATATAACAATTTTATTAAGTATGTATTAATAATCGCAATTAAAAATTATACAGTGTAACTAAAATTTAATTTAAGTTAAATCTATTAAAATTTATGAAAACTATTTATCTGCGTTGTTCGTAATATTAATAGTTTTTATGTTAAATAAGCTAAAAATAAACCCACCACCTTTTGCTTTGTAAAATAATTAATAAATTGTTTGTTATTTTTGGTGTATTGTTATAATTGTATAAAATAAATTTTATACAAATTTGGTAATAGTACCATTTTCTATTTTCTGCTATATTTGGTACAATGTTATGACTTGCAATAAATTAGTTAGTATTAATCGAACAAAACGTTTATATCACCGTTTGTATTAATGATGATTACATTGGTAATAATAATACTAATAATAAGTATTTATCTATAAACGCAAATTAAAACATGTTTCTAATATCAATTATTTATTTCACATGTACTGTTTGCATTAATAATACATTAATCATATAATAAAAAAACGAACTATCTGCTGTTACAAAAACAACAAAACAATATTAATTATATATTATTTATTGACATTAAAAATTATAATGTGTATGTCATTTTTAATTTAATTTATTTGAGGATCTGCAACACTGAATATATATATATATATATATATATATATATATATATATATATATATAATAATTGTAGCATTAATAACATCTCTGTTAAATTGAGATTATAATAATCTTGCTACCTCTGTTGTATTAAAAAAAAGTTTATTACCCGTTTGTTATTAGTTGCAGTTTAAATATCACAACAAAAAAGTAATGCTATTAACAAACTATTATTATTAACTTATATTGTAAATAAAAATTAAATTAATTTTTTAAATAATTAATGGTTTTTATTATTCTTAATGTTTTGTTACTGTTCCCTTTATTATTAAGCATACATCTTTACATTTTGCATGTCAATTTGTGTTATTGTCATTATTATTTATTAGCAAGTAATTAAGATAATTAGTGTAGGTGCATTGAGTATTTATATGTACCATATTAGATGCACATATTTATAAATGCCTACAAACATGACATGTTTTTGGTAAGGTTGCTTTTACAATATGTTAAAAACAATTATGATAATATTTTTCTTTGTGTTTAAAAATTGTATTTGAATCAATTTTTATAAATATATTAAACGCAATAAAACTAATTTTGTTGTTAGATTTTAGCATTAATGTAAGCTTAATGTTCTTTAAATTTAGCTAAAAATGTATTATTATTTATTAGCAAGTGTTTTATTTAACCCGTGTATGTGCATTCAGTGTTTACATATACGCATACGTAAATGCACATACACGTATATGTAAAAACATACAAACATGACATGGTTTTTTTAACGTTGTTTTTAAAATATGTTAAAAACAATTTTGTTAATATTATTTTGTATTTAAAAAATAGTACGTTAAATCTATTTTTTAAATATATTAAGCGCAAAATAGCTAAATTTACTGTTGGATTTTAACAATAATATATTAAAATTTGTTAAAATTAATACAGTTATTTATTGCACAATATAAAGTAAAACAAATAAACATATATGTATAAAATTATATGTTTCTATATTTTGCTTATAAATGTTATTGAATAAATAACAATAGCAAATAAAAATATGTAACCATGATAATTTAGAGTAACGCAGCCAGTCGAAAGCCGCATAATTCTTAGTATTAAATATTGTCACAATCACTTTTATTAAAATAATAAAATAAACCAAATTACAACATATATATTCATAATATATATTATAGTTTTTCTATGTACTTATATATTTTAAACTATTGCAATCCGTAATATTTTAATTACTTACAATTATGTAATAAATAAATAGTAATAATACACTTCTGTTTTTTATTAAAATTGTTAAAGAAATTGCCATTTGTATTTATTAAAAGTTTATTATAGCAATTAAATTAATTAAATTAAATTTTAAATATTTTTTTAAGTAACTTCTTTTTCTAAGATCTTTATTTTACCATTAGTTGCTATTTTAATTAGTATATTTAATATAGTTTTAAATTAAATGTATTATTATTAGTAGTAGCAGTAAGCTTTGAAACAATGTACTATTTAAAATGTTTTATTTACATTTTTTGTACTTAAATTAATATACACATTTTTAAAATAGTATTAAGTTAAAAATGTTTTATAATAATGTAAGTATATATTAGTATAATATTTAAACGTTTGATATATTTACGTAATATTTAAATTAATTTAGTTTTATTGTTTGTAACTTTATATTATTAAATATTAATAAAAGTACCTCCTGCTGTTGCATTCAAATAAATAAAAAAAATTAACAGTTTGCTGTTAATCTTAGTTTAAATACGTTAACAAAAATAAAACAAATTATTAATAATTATTTTACTTGTTTATTATTATTATTATTATCATTATTATTATTATTATTATTATTATTAAGCATCAATATCTTACTGGAGATACATTTAGCGTAAAATACATTTATACCATCAGTATAAAAAAGTAGTATTACAAATAATGGGATTAAAAAGAAATAAAATGCCATATGTTAATGAATATAAATATAGACCATATAGTAAGTATGTAATTTTTTTATATTTAAAATTGCTATAGACAGAATTAGTAATTACAAGACACACTTGTTACATTATACTGTGAATTGTCCAAATTTGTTTAAATAAATGCGTGGGTGAAACAATTCCTACTTTAATAGTTTCTTAGTAGTTTAATTTTGTTTGATTCTGGATTAATAAATACTCTAGATAAGTAGAGCATACATAATTTTTAGTATGGATTAGTTTTGGCTTTTACATGCAGGTAAGTTTTTTTTAATTTTTTAGAAACTTTAGAATTGTTAAAAGCTGCATGTAGTAAATGATTGTTATTATTTTTAATCCTTGATGCTAATTGTATACAGGATTTAAAATGTTTATCAATAATATTAATCAATAAGGTAGAGTATTTGATTCCTGCAGCTTTTGATACTAAGTATGTGCATTTTTTTAAAACAACGTAATCCTGTTTTACTAAACCAAGAAAAATTGTAAATAGGTAATATCATAATAAAAAATAAAAACATGATGTAACAAACAATTTAGTAATATAATTGTTAACATTTAGTTTTCTTAATCTTTATATATAGTAGCATAAGGATTTGGTTTTTAAAAATATATGCTCTACATGATCACACCAGGTAAGTATGTTATTTATGTTTATACCAAGGTATTTAATTTTGTTACAGGTGCATATATTTGTTTGATTTAATTTGAATGTTTTGTGTAATGCCATTGTTTCACTTGGACGCCTTGTTTTTAATTTAACAAACTTGCATTGTGATAGATTTAAATTGAGATTAAAGTTAGTAGACCATTTTTCAATTTTATTAATAGAAATTAGATTACTGTTTAAAGATATATTTGTGCAAATACTATATCTAAGGACCCAAGCTAATGTAATGGCTTTGGCACTAGCAATAAAATCTACGTACAATTAAAATAAAAACGGAGATGGTAAGGCATCTTGTAGAACTCTATTATTATGTTCTGTGGTAGTTTAAAATGGTTGAGCGTTTAAGTAGCTCAGACGTTTAAATACATTTTCTTAATATGTTATTAAAAGCAGATTTGTAATCTGAAACATACCATATATTAAAAACATTTTTGTCAAGCGATTCAATAATATAATTAACAAGACTGGCTACACGGTCTACAGTAGAATATTTTTTTATATGCAAATTGATAATAATTATTACTAATGTTTAATATAAGTTTGAGGTTGTTAAGTATTATTTTCTCGGTTAATTTTAAAAACACTGAGGTGCAAGCAATTGGACTTGTTGATGGGACAAAATTGTTTGGAATTGGTATGATTCGTAAGATACGCCAAGTATCAGCTTTACAATTTATAATAAATTTGTTTATTAATGTAAAAATTATTAAAGCAATTGCTGGCATGCAAAAGTTTAAAAAATTGCAACTTATTTTATTCAGTCCAAGTGATGTGCTTGTTTTACAACTGTTAGTTAATTTTTAAATATTAAATTTGGTGTTGAATAATTTTTAGTGAATTGATTTAATTCTGATATATTTAAGTTGTTTAAAGTAAAATTAAAAATAATAGTTTGTTAATGGCATTTTTTCTATTGACGTAATTAAATTGCAATTAATAACAAACAAATAAATTTAAACTTTTTGATACGATTAATACAACAGGAGGTAGTAAGTTTATTATTAATTAACTTAACATAAACGTTATTAAAGCTACAATTATTATTGATAAATGTATTTAATAATGCAAGACATTGTAAATTAAATTAAAGATAATGTACATATTATATTTCTTAATTTGTTTTGTTTAAACTTGTTTTAATAGTATTGCTGTATTGGCATACGTTTGTCTAAAAATATGTTTTTTATATCTATAAGCGTATCTATAATGTATGTTTGTACATATGTATATATGCATGTGATGATGTCTTAAACTACTTGTAATAAAAGTATTGCACTATAAAAAATATTTTTTATATATATTACATCTATATTATAGGCAATAAATTTAATTGTAAATAATTATTTTTATTTTTATTATTATTATTGTTATAATTATTATTATCACTGTTATTATTAATATTATTATTATTAATAGTAACGGTGATATAAACTCTTTATTCAATTAATGCTAACTAATTTATTGATAGCTATAAATATCTATTTTTAGATTTTTGTTTTAATTAATTTATAAACAAGTTAGACCAAAATTTGTAAATGTTATATTGTTTTAAATTTATTCAATTTAAACCGACCAAGTTTACTGCGTACTACAAAATAGAAAATTGCATTAAAACAACTACTTTTTTGTAAAATTTAAAAAAATAGCATTTAAATATGTAAATTAAAATATTTACATTAAACGATTATATATATATATATATATATATATATATATGTATATATATATATATATATATATATATATATATATATATATATATATATATATATTATTTTAGTAACATAAAACAATTACGCAACATTAAGTTTTTTAAATTATTATGTTTTCTATAATTTACAAATGTTTACATATTCCATTACACGTTACCGTACACATTTTATTTAAAGTAGTTTTAAAATGTTGTGTGTACAAATCATTGTTAGTTAATCGTAATTTAAATATATTAAATAATATTTGTAAAAACTTGTATTATAGATAATAAATTTAATTATAAATTATTACTATTGTTATTAAAATTACAAGTATTATTAATATAAACTTATAGTTTAATTAATACAATCTAAGTCACTGATAGTCATAACATTTTATTAAATCAATAGGAAACAAAAATTCATAATATAAAAAGATTTGTATAAAATTTATTTTGAACATTTTGCACACAATAATAATTTATCAATGGGTTTTTAATGTATTATTTGTTTTAAAATTGTTGTGTTATTATTGTCAGATTCACTAAAATAATTAATTTACGAAGTTGAATTAAAAACGTATTGAAATTATTTAAACCAAATTTAATAACGGTAACCCACATTTTATTGGTTTTTTTTCAATGCCGTATAATATGTAAAGTATAAACTTACGTGTATCTATAATGCATATATGTATGTATACATGCATGTATGTTTGTGCAAATGCATTATACCACTTGCTAATTAATAATAAGTTTTGTATAAATTGATTGTTTAATTTAAGATATATATATATAAATAATAATAAATAATTATGACAAAACAACCAATATAACAAAAAACTGTATTAAAATTTGCTAAAAATATTTTTTTAAATTTAAAATAAAAAAATATTTTATTATTTTGCACCTACTTTAATTAAATTATATAAACTGTAACTAATAACAAACAAGTAAAATAATTATTAATAATATGCATTATTGTTGCTAATGCATTCAAACTAAAATCAACAGCAAACTGGCAATTTAAAAGTATTTTTATTGTTAATCCAACAGCAGGAGGTACGTTTATCAATATTTAGTAATATAAGTGTATTAAATGATACAAACAATAAAACTAAATTAAATTAAATATTACGTAAATATATTAAACGTTTAAATATTATATTAGTATATACTTTACATTATCATAAAAACATTTTAAATTTAATAATAATTTAGAAATTTATATAATCATTTAACTATAAAATATGTAAATAAAAACTTTTTTAAATGGTACATTGTTTTAAAGCTTACTATTACTACTGCTACTACTACTACTACTAATAATAATAATAATAATAATACCTTTAATATAAAGCCATATGAAATATACTGATTAAATTAACGAACATTAATAAAATGAAAGTTTTTAAAAAACAAATTATATAAAAAATATTTTAAACTCAAATTAATTATTTTGATTGCAATAATATTATTTTAATAAATAAAAATAGCAGTTCCTTTAACAATTTGAATCAAAAAGAATAAATTTAAATATTACTGTTAATTTATTATACAAACGTAAGTAATTAAAATATTACGGATTGCAATAGTTTAAAATATATAAGTATATAGAAATACTGTAATATATATTATAAATATAATTGTAATACGTTGCCATTTGATTTATTTTATTTTGTTAATAGTAGTAACTGTTAAAATACTTAATAATAAAAAATATACAGTTTTCGACTGACTGCGTTACTCTAAATTACCATGGTTACATATAAAACATATTTTTAATTGCCATTGATATTTGGGCAATATTGGGCAATAGTGTTCTAAATATGTTGATAGGACAAAAACGTTTAGAATAGGTATTATCCGTGAGATACCCCAAATATCAGTATTAATGTTACTAATGTTTAATTGTGCAGATTTAAATAATGATAAATTTGAGTTTGATGTATCTCGCATATGTATAAATGATTTAAAAATAAGCTTCAAATATTTTGAATGATAATGCTACAAGTATATTTTTCTAAGTAGACAAATTATTGAATAGTCAGATGTTGAAAGAGGTGCATGTTGTTTTACC
>JAKXYG010000396.1:0-22563 GCA_025895645.1 Cardicola forsteri | reverse complement strand
GCGCAATTACATACTTAAACGTTTTTTGTTTATTTTGCGTTTTTACACTGCTTATACTAATGTAAATATAGTAATTAATTTAACTTGTTTTGTACTACCTAAAACTAAATAAACGTTTTAAATTTAATTGTTTATATATATTATTTTGCGTGTAAAATATAAATGTATATTAATTACTAAATATTTGTGTAAATTACTAATCTTACTAAATAAACATAAACTATTTTAGTTATTCCTTTTAATTGTAAAACTATATGTAAACATATTTAATATAAAAATATATGATTGTTGTTATTAAAATTCTGTTTATTTTTGTAATAAAGTTAACATTTATATAATTTTGTAATAACAGCATTATGTATGTGTAAAATTAATTATTTTAAAATAAAGGTAACATATATAAATAATACTTTGTTATTAAAGTTATGTGCATACATATATTTGTTCAACTTATATATAATTGTATATATATATATATATATATATATATATATATTAATAAAATAATTTACAATATTTAAGCTCAACTATTTCAACCCTATTTTGCAATTTGTACAACTAATGTAACTGCAAATTACAATATTTTAAAATTAGTCTGCCTTTGTTTAATCTAATATAGTTTTAAATATATTTTAGTAATAAAAAACAAAATTGTTAACCTTTATTGAAATAATGTTTATAAAAATTAATTAACTACTAATTTAGTCGTAACACTTTACAATATAAAAATAAAGTTTAATATTTTTTTTAAAACAAATCAATGTATAACAATTGACATATTTACATTTACATATTTGTGTAAATGTTACATGTTATAACAATTTTTTTTTAAATACGAATTTAATATTTGTAAATAAGTACTTTACACATTATTTTATTATTCTTTTTTTTATTATTTTGTTATAGTAGTAAAATATTATGCAAATGTTTTTATAACAAAAAATTAACTAGAATACATTTTCTGTTGTACCTTTAAATAATATTTATTGCTACAAAATAGTTATTTGTAATTAAATAATAACTATTTTCTTAAACAATATGTGTAAAATATAAAAACTACTAATTATTTAAAATTAATAATATTTAACATTTAATAAAATAAGTAAAACTAATCTAAATTAATATATACAAACATTTATTACATTTTGTAAAATCATTATTACTTGCTGTTAGAATACAGTATTAAAAAAAAGTTAACATTTATTATTATTTTTTATTATTTTATGTTTGCTACTTTATATGTTTGCACAAAAAACATTTTTTAGCAGTAGACAATTAGCAAAACCAAACGTGGGTCCGCATTTTAGTGCCGGCAATGGGATTTGAACCCATGTCCACCAAGGTCCGAATTCGAGCGTTGTACCGCTAAACCACCCCGGCAATTCATTAATTATTAATTTAATGGGATTTTAGGCACACGTACAATTTATTTTATAATACTAAGGTTATTTTTTAATAAATAAAATTACCTGTATTGTAAGTTTTAACAAAAAAATTATAGAATATAAAGAAATTTACAACTTTACAAATTTCCTAAAAACAATTTTGCTTTATTTGCACACATTTTACACTTATTTTAATAAGATAAATATGCAAAAACACTTGGTCTAATTTTTAATTTAAATTATGTTTGTACTGATGTAAATAAATTAAAATTTTAAAACTTAATTTATCTGTTTATATATTAACTTATGTACAAATAAATTACAATAATTACAAATTATTTTTACGTTGTACAATTTATTATAATTTATTTTGTTTTAAAATGTGTTTTATTATTTAAAAAAGAACAATTTTAATTGCTTTAATATAAACAATATTAACAATAATGTACTAATTGTGTATTGACAAAAATGTACAATATAATAATAAAGTTTAATATAGTTTGAATAACAAAAGTATGTATAAAAGTAAATATATATATGTGTAAGTTCATTAAAAAAATTGGAATTGTCTTTAATAATAAACTTTTTTTGATGTAATTTATTATTAATTGGTTTATATGTTTATGCAATACAAAAATAAAACTTAATATTTTTTATAAAAACAAATCAATATAGAAGCGTTTACATAAGCAATTATGTATCTTTATATTGACTATTTTTAAACCCTATTTTATATGTTTTAAAATACTAATTTAATGTTTGTTAATATATGTTATAGAAAACAATCATTTTTATTTTTTAAATTATACACGCTTATTGTAGTAGTTAAACAAAATTACTAAAACTAATTTTAGTTTATTCGTTTTGTAAACAAAAACATTACTAACATTTTATTAAAAATAAATAAAAACAAAATAAAATATATTAACATTAATATACTAGTGTAATAACAACGTAATGCAGCGTATATTTAAATTAATTTCTTATTACATTTTTAACAAAAGCAAAAAGGTTACTTTGATATAACATAGTCATTTATGAAATAAACATATAGGATTTGTTATATTATTTCTTTAATAAGTTGTATATATAGTTAATTACCTAAGTAACCAATTTAGTTATTTATATAAAAAGAAAAACTGTTGTCAAAATGCTTACAGATAAAAATAAACCATTTATAAATATGACAGATAGGCACCTAATTGTTATTTTTAAATAAATATACAAGAACATTTACGTATAAGTTTTTAGATTTATATATATTGACCTTTTATTTAAAAAATAACATTTAAAAACTAATTTATTTTTTTTTTAAATATTTAACTTTGTAAACCTAATGTTTGTAAATATGTGGTACATTTGAAATAAAAGTTTTATATAACATATTTTACATTAACGCATTATATTAATATTTCATATATATATATATATATATATATATATATATATATATGTAATAAAAAAATATTGTAAAAAAATTTAATTTTGCATATTATTTAAGTTATTTTAAAAACTACACAACACTAGTATAATGGTAAATAAATTTATTTTTTATAAAATTAATTAACATGCCTTTTTTTATACTTTAGCAAATATTGTTTTTTTAAAAAAATATGCTTTATTTAACACTATTTATGTTTTGCAGTTAAAGTTTATATTCAAAAAACTGTAAAATTATAAATTGCACATAAGAATTTTAATTGTATTATTAATATTATTATAGCAAAACAATTTGTATTTTTGTTATGTTTTATACATATATAACCAATTATAAATTAATAAAGAAAAGTACATACCATCTATTTTATTAAAATTGTTAGTTAAAAAATTAAAAGTGTTTATAAAATTATATATATATATATATATATATATATATATATATAATATTAGACATGTTTTTATATAAAATAAAAAAAACATTAAATAAATGTTTATTGTAAAGAGTTTAAAGTAACACGAGATTGTTTTAAGTTACATGTTACAATGTGTTTTATTATGCAAACAAATGTTAACTGCAATTAACGTAATTTTATTTAAATATACTAGTAAACTATTTTTTTTTATTATATCAAATATTAAGCATTTTTTATTAATAAAAAGATAAACTTATAATTAAAAATTAAATAAAAGTATTGTATTGCTGTTCTTATATTTAGAGTTGTGGTCTATTATACTTTTCATTAATTTAATTTTTACAACTGGTTTTATTATTCAATTGTTTAAGATGTACGTAAAACATTAACAAAATTTGTTTTAAAATTAACTGTATTTGTGGAAATGTTCTACATAAGTATAATAATAATAATGTTTCAAATATTGTTTAAATTTTTATTACGGCACAAATAAACAGTAATATATTTATTTTTTTATTATAATTTTATAATTTAATATTATTGTTAATAAAATTAATTTTATGTTATGTTATTATACATTATATTAATATTGTTTGTTATTTAAAAAATTTTCAATTTTTTTAAATTATTTTTTAAACAGTAAAATAGTCCGCATAATTAAAATATTAAATACTTTTTTTTTAGCAACGTCTATATAAAATTTTGTTAGTTTTTATATTTCTAACCGAATAATAATTAAATAAATTAAAATTTTAAATTTGTTACAACTTTATTTATTAAAAAAAACATTGTTACATTATTTAGATATGTTTTTTATATAAAACAGCAAGTATTAAATTTTACAATTAAAAATATAAAACATTGTTTAAACCACAATGTGTTAAAACTTATAAACATGTGTCACACAATTCTTACTCAATGCTAAAATATATTACGTTTATTTTTTAAAATATGTGTTAATAATTAAAAATCTTTTTTGTATATATGCAACATAATAACATGTGTTATTTATTAGTATAATATGACTTTAAGTGGTTAATCTATATATATATATATATATATATATATATATATATATATATATATATTATACAACTAAATTAAAAAATTAGATATTTCATATATCTTTTTTAAATAATTAACCTTTAATATAATTTTAATTATTTTATTTAACATTAATTTTTGTTACATTATAATAAATATAAAAATTAATCTGTTGCACTAATACAATAACCCATATCTACCAAGTCGAATTCCAGCGATGTACTGCTAGACTACCTTAACACATGAATTGTTATTCTAAGTTAAAAATTAAAATATAGTGTATTTTATAAATTAACAATAATAAAATGTAAATAATATTAGGTTTAATGCTTACTGGTTGCTGCTAGATGTTAATTTTAAGTATTTATTTAACAATAATTAAATAAAGTAACTTTATTAATATAACAATAATTTAATTTTACCGAATATAACATTATAAGTTTATTTATTATTTTTTTGTTAGTTTCTATTTAATTAAAAAATGCTTTTATTTAATGTTTTTTTGTTACTTTATACAATTAAACGTAAAATAATTTTTAATTAACCACATTATTTTTAAACCATTTTTTAGTAAAATTTTTAAACAATGTTTTTTTATATAATAAAGCAAGTTTAAAAATAATTATTTTAAATTATTATTAAAATTTTTATAAACAGATAACATAAATAATTTTGTAATCAATAAGCTAATTGTTATTAAAAGCAAATTAGGCATAATAATTAATTGTTTTCTATAAAATAAAGCTTTTAAAACATCTACAATAATTAATATAAAATATGTTATAACAATAAATTTTAACATAATTACATAAGAATATATACATATATATATATAAATATTGTAATAATGTATGTTTATTAAAAAAACTTTTAACGTTGTATGTAGAAATTGTAGATGTAAAAAACCTACCTAGACACATTAAAATTAAAAAAATAACAATTTTAGTTATCATTTTTTTTATTAAATAAAACATAATATAAAATACAAATATATATAGTATTATATATATATATATATATATATATATATATATATATAAATTGTGCCAATTTTTTAATTTCAAGTAGCACATGCGTTTTAAAACAATTTTTATGAAGCGTAAATTATACACAATTTATTTATGAGTTATCATTAAAAAGCACTTATTGAAATTTAATATACTTTTTTAAAAATAAAGAAAATATCTGTTAGTGTGTTAACTTTTTTTTAACATAAATTGTTAACAATAACGTGTTACTATTTTTAGATAATCTAATTTTTTAACTTTATAAATAAGCATAAAATAATAGTTACATTACACTGAATAACACAATTCTATAAGTTAAGACACTTTAAAAATATTCATTTTTAGTAAACGTTTTCGTTTACTTCATAAAAAACATTTATTTTTTTTTATTAAATATTTTTTAAACAATTTTTATTTACGTTTTGTTGTTTTACAATTTTTATTTTATTATGTTTTTATTATCTATTTTTTAAACGTTTGTACTGGTTTTATAAATTATACGTATAGGTTGACTAGACAATGTTTGTCTAATTGTACTGATATCACATAACATACAAAACGTCTGTGTTTTATATGATTTAATTATTTAAAAAGCAACTGCTTAACGTAATAATATTTTTAAATTAACAACAATTTATTTTTTTTCTTATTAATCTGTGTGTTTTAATATTTTTCTTCCATATACTTCAATAAAATGTTTACTAATGCGTACATGTTTTTTTTGGAAAAAAAAATTAACTATAATAAATTTACTCAATAAAAAATTAATATTGTTTTTTATTCTACTTTTAGCATTTTTATAATACAAATGTTGCTTTCCTGTTAACAATATCAACATTTTGTTTACAAATTTTGATTAAACGTTTTGCAAAACACACTTATGTTTTAATAATTAACTCCTAGTTTAGTACAAAATTAAAGTTATTGAGACGTGTTATTATGTCGCTTATTTGTAAACTAATATTTTTTAATTTAGAAAAAAAAATAATTTAAAAACCTTTTTTTTATTACTAAAATAGTAATAAAAACGTACATTTATGTTGTATATTTGTTAAACTATAAAAATTAAGTTTTAAAATTTTATTTTATTGTTGACGCATTTGATTCCTTAAATATTTTTTTAACAAATAATTGTAATTTTTGCGTCAGTTATTTTTAACTAGCTTATTTAAAGTTTTGTTTTTGTTGTTAAAAATAATATAAATAAATTATTTAATTTTATAAATGTTTTACGCAAAACCCTGTTACAAACAATTTTGTTTGTACTTTTATGTCTGCATAATAACTATTTTGATTTGTAGCAGTTAAAAGTGCTATACTTGCGTTTATTCATTTCTGATTTAAACCGACCTGTCTATATAAAATATACATAGTAATAATTATTATTAAAATAAAAAAGTAAAATTAGTAAAATGTTTAATTTAAGTTAATTATGATTAATTGTATTATTTTATATATTTGTATAATTAATATTATTTGTTTATTTGGTTTTAGCTATTTACAATGCAATTTAATAAGCAAACAATTGTTTAATAATAATAAATTTAATTCACAAAATGTAAAAAACATTATAAAACAAAATGTTTATTTTAATTTGGTTGTACATAGAAAAACGAAATAAAAAACAATAAATATTTAATAGCATAATGAACATGTTTTAATAACATTAATAATAATAATAGTAATTTAAAGTAATGTGTTACAATTTTATTTAATACACATTATGCATATATATGTATATATATATATATATATATATATATACACTTATTTTATAATATAATATAAAAAATAATTGATAATAAATAATAATTTAATATTACAAGTAATTCACTATTATGTACTTTTAAGTATATTTGTTTCACTTATTTTTATTTTTTTGTTAACGCAGTTTAAGCTTAAGTGTAATATAATATTTTTAATAAATTAACATAAATATTTAAATACAATCTTTATGTATTTACATAAATTCACAAAATATTTGCATTGCTATTTTCAAATTTAGTATTCTAATTTAACATTAGTACGTTAAAAATAAAAAATGTATCTATATTAAACAATAAATTTAATTTTAACAATTATATATATATAACATTTAAATTATTTTGTTAATATATATATATATATATATATACTATGTAAACTTTATACGTTGGTAAATATTTAATAATTTTTAATAAAATTATTTTTATTAATATTTTGTTTATTGCATTTTTTTACATTTGTATTTAAAAAAACAATTAAAAATAAATTTAATGTTTATTTAAACGCATACACATTTGCAATATGCATTTTTTATAATTAATAATTACATATTTCAATATAAGTTTTGTAAGATAATTACTAAACACGTTTAACACATTTTTTTTAAATTTTACGTTAATTGCTACATCTACTTTTTGCTTATTTAATAAGTACGTACATTAAAAAAAATTATTGTTATATGTAATACAAATACAAGTTTTTTTTAATGTACAGAGTGTAAACGTTAATTTAACTGTCATATTTATTTATAACATAAACGGACTTAGCGTACAAAAACTGGCTACTATTAACAAGCAACGTTCATTTTTATTACAATATGCATATTCGAACAATAATGCACCGTATAATTTTTTTTGTAAACTAGCGTACATGCATTGTACAAATTTAGGAATTTTTGTGCAACGGGATATGTTTTCTCTTTATAAGTGCTTGTTTGAGAGTTTTATATAACACTAACTCTAGACGGTTAATAAACATTTTTTATACGGTTTACGCTTACTGACTTATCAAATGTTTCGCAATAACTGCAATTTATTAATAATATGTGAAATAACATTAACAGCAAATAAATATTCATTATTTAGTAAATTAACCTTACAAACAAAAACTACCTAAATGTATATTATTGTAAATGTTTGCATTTAGAATAATAACTATAATATAATAAAAAAACTGTTTTATTTTACAATGTTTACAAATAAATGTGATAATTTTATTTTAATTTAGTTTATTTTCTATATTTTAAACAATAACATAAAAACATTTTAGTGCAAATTGTTATTATGAAATGTTAACATGTATAAATTAATAAAAACAATACATTTTAATTTATTGACAACAATTTTATTATAATTGTTCAAAATAAACGTAAATTTTATTATAGTGGTTTTCAAAAAGTTTTAAAATTAAAGTTAACTAATGAAATGTTTTTACCGTTACTACTGTTATTAAACCGCAGGTCAATACTTGAAAAAAGTTTAATCTACGATCTCTCATGACAAACAAATTACATGTAAATAGTTGTGTGATATTAATCCAAGAATCATGGTTAAATATATATGTTGAGAATAATTTTATAGAACTTGATGATTGTTTTATATTTTGACTTAATTAAAAAAATTGCACTAAAAAACATGGGGGAAGTCTTATTACATACATTAATAAAGAATACTGTAATAATCCTAAAACTAATATTAAATATTTGCAAAATGGAATTGAGTACTTAATTGTCAACTGCAGTAATAAACACATGTTTTACTACAAAAATATTGACATTATAAATGTTTACATTGCACCTTCTACTAGCACTGTAGAAATTTATTATTTGTACAATGAACTAGTTAATTATCTTATCAGTGTTGATAAAAATACTTTATTTATATTAGCTGGTAATTTTAATCATGCAAATACTAATGGGCCTTACTACTTTAGTTAATTGTTCTACAAGATATTTAAAAAAACGAGATTATATTTTTACAAATGCCCCCAATTATTTTTAGTTAAACAACATGCACTTATTTCAATATCTGACTATTAAATTAGTTGTCTACTTTTAAATAAATAATTAAAGCATTATCGTTCAAAATATGTAAAACTTATTTTTAAATTATTTATACATGTGCGAAATACATTAAATTCAAATGTACAATAACTTAAATCCGCACTATTAAACATTAATAACATCAATTTTATCAACGTTAGCTTAAATAATGCTACTGTACTTTTTATTAACTTTATTAACCCCTATATTAACAAATATTGTCCCGTAGTTAAAGTTGAGATTACAAAAAATAACATTTTTTTAATAAATCTTAAAAGACTATGACAAGAAAAAAAGGTAGCATATAAATCTAGTTAAAATACTAAATTAACAAAATTTTTAACAAATTAAAAACAAATCAATGTAAGATAGATGCTAAAGAACTAAATAATTACTTTACTTCAAACAACTCAATTATATCAGAATTTAATCAATTAACTAAAAATTATTCAACACCTACCATCAACTTTAATATTCAAAAATTAATTAACAGTTGTAAAACAAACATATTACTTGGACCTGATAGAATAAATTGCAATTTATTAAAGCTCTGCATGCCAGCAATTGCTCCAAGTTTATTATGAATTGTAAAGTTGCTGATACTTGGCGTATCTCACGAATCACACCTGTTCCAACAGTGTTTGTCCCATCAACAAATTCCAAACATTATTGCCCAATTTCTTGCACCTCAGTGTTTTTAAGATTAACTAAAAGAATATTTAACAACCTCAAACCTATATTGAACATTAGTAATTATCATTAACAATTTGCATATAAAAATAATTATTTTACTGTAGACTGTGTAGCCAGCCTTGTTTATTACATTACTAAATCGCTTCACAAAAGAAAATGTTCAATATATTGCATGTTTCTAAATTACAAATTTGCTTTCAATAGCTACTTAAAACGCCCAACTACATATTAAACAGGCTACAAAATTATTTCTCAAAAAAAAAACAATATACACAAATTGATCGTAATAAATTAGAGTTAACAGAAAATAATAATAGAATTTCACATAGAGCAGTACTATCTCCGTTTTTATTTTTAGTGTACGTAGATCCATTGATAGTGCCGAAACCATCACGTTTTTTAAAATTGCAGATGATATGGTATTGTGCACAAAGGTTTCTTGAAACAATGATCTAAACAATTTTAAAAATTTTATTAATAAAATTGAAAAATGGTCTACTAACTTTGATCTCAATTTAAATCCATTAAAATGCAAGTTTATTAATTTTACAACAAAGCGTCCAAGAGAAACAATGGAATTAAACAGAACATTCAAGTTAAATCAAACAAATGTATGCACCTGTAACAAAATTAAATATCTTGGTGTAAACATAAATATCGTGGTATTGTAAACAAAGATTTCTACAAACAATAATCTAAATATTTTTAAAAATTTTATTAATAAAATTGAATAATGGTCTATTAACATTAATATCAATTCAAATCTACCAAAAATGCAAGTTTATTAAATTTACAAACGAGGCGTCTACAAAAAACAATGTTATTAAATAAAACATTCAAATTAAATTTTAAAAAAATATTCATTTGTAACAAAATTAAATATATTGGTGTAAACATAAATAGCATACTTAACTGGTGTGATTATATATAAAAAAAATTAAAAAAACTAAATGTTAACAATTATGTTACTAAATTGTTCATTACATCATGCTTATGGCCTTTGATATTATATTGCTCACCTATAATTTTTACTGGTTTATTAAAACAGGATTACGTTATTTTATTATTGGTATCAAAATCTGCAGGAATCAAATATTTTATCTTATTGAATGATATTGTTGATAAACATTTTAAATTTTGTATACAATTAGCATCAAGAATTGAAAATAATAACAATTAAAAAGCTTCTGGAATAACAAAAAGAAATTACCTGCACATGAAAGCCAAATCTAATCATTACAAACATGCATGTCTGCCCTACTTATTCAGAGTATCCACTAATCTAAAAAAAAACAAAATTAAACAACTAAGAAACTTATCAAAGTAGGAATTGTTTCACCTACGCATTCATTTTAACTAATTTGGACATTTCACAGTACAAGTGTGCCTTATAATAACTCATTCTATGTACAGCAATTTTAAATATATATATTTTTAAATCACATGCATAATATATAAACTATATTTACATTTATTAACATATGACATTCTATTTCATTTTGATCCCAATATTTGTACTACTACCTTTTTATGTTGATGGTAAAAATGTATTTTATCCTGAACGTATCTCTAGTAAAATATTAAAGCAGAATAATAATAATAATAATAATAATGTAGTTTAAATTTGGTTTATTTTTTGTTTATTATGTAGGTTAGGTGTTTGTAATGTGTTTTTAATTTGCTTTTTGATAAAATTTGATGTTTTTATTATTTTCTTATTAATATACAATTTATGTTAATTCTTTGTTGGCTTATTATTTTAACACAAAATATATTTATTATTTTAAAAATTGTAATAAAACGTTTTGTTTTTAACAAGAAAAATTTTCATTACATTTTTTTTTAACAAATTTAAAATAATTGTAGAATTAAAAAAAAAATTATTATTAGTTTACATAGTATTTTAGTGTTTGTTGTACTCTTTTATTAAAACTGTATTTACTAAACTATGACCACTGTAAACGAATTACAATTTAATTTTTAAATTATAATTTGTTCTATAAAAAATGTCTTAATTTAATAATAAATAGACAGACTGTTAAAATATTTTTTTAAAACATTGCATCCTTCATTTTTGTAATTGTTTTAAAAAAATAAATAAACACGTCATTTTGTATTAAATTCTTTTAATGTAATTTAGTATTTGTATTATTTTATTGTTATAATCAGTAAACAAAAAAACTCTGCAATGTTGTCTGTCTACCTATAATTATGGATTAGTTTATTTTTTTTAAAGGGACACACAAGTTAAAACACTTGCCAATTGCATAAAAGTAGATGTTCTAATTATGTTTAACATTTTGAACAATAAAACGAACCTCAAATTACCCACAGTTGGTTAAAAACGTTTAACAAGCAAACAAAATGATTTATTTATAATTATGCAGCTTAAAAAACACAACAATTATTGTAAAACAAATACAAAATAGAATATTTAATTGTAAAAAAAAGGGTAAAATCCAAAGTCTTTATTTTTAAAGCGGCTGTTAAGACACCTTTATTTAGTTGTATCTATTGATTACAACTAGTGGTGTGTGTAAAAAAATACAACTATTATCCATTGTCATTTTGGAGATCAATGTATTTTACAGATAAGTGTGCAATATTCTAGGGACAATGGAACGAACATTCAAAGATTATTTATAGTTCACCTTTTCTAGTTATCTACACCTATACATCTATAAGCGTTGGACATCTTTATGTGTCAAAATATATTTTGCAACTGACTACAATCAGTTTCTAAATTAAAAGCAAATTTCTACAAATATTAAAAAACTGTTTTACAGTCTGCTGTTTAAAAATGCTACAAAACAATTAAAAATCATTCAAGAAAATGCTCTTGTGCATACTTTAAAAGTGGTAATGTGTATTTTAACATAACTTAAAATTTACTATATGTTTTCCTTGTTTTGATCACAAAAGTTTTAACAAGGAACAAAATTACTATTATTTAACATTTTTTATGCAGTCCAGACTTTAATGTAATTAATTTTTTTAAATAATTGAAAACGTTATGAAACCGCATGGAAACTGACGTATTATTAAAAAATGCATATGGCAAGCGTATATTGGTATGTTTACAAATTCCTACCTCAAGCGGTGATATTATTTAAATTACTAACATTATTTAGTTTGTTACCTTTAATTTCTATATTTTTGTATTTTAGTAGATAAAACTATTTTTTTAAATCAATTAACTGTGTCTGTTTTCAGTTTTCACAATGTTGGTATTGTGCTAAATTGATAAAACAAATATTATTGTGTATTATATTAAATTTGTTTGCAAATAATATTAAGTGTATATATATATATATAAGTAACAAGTGCCTTATATCATAGTCGGTCAACATTGTATGCACTTATTGTGTTCATTTAAATCTTTGAAAAATTAATATATTTTATATTTATTTTTAACATGTATTAAATGTTTTTGATAAAATATTTATTGTAAATTTACATTACTATTTTAAATGTTTTTGTAGATAGTGTGACATAAAAAATATAATTTTTAAAAATATATATAATAACAATATTTTTTGTTAAATTTACGTATGAAATATTATTAAATGTTAAAACTTGGTTAAAAATATTTTTAAAGTATACATAATCTGCAGAACTTCAGGGAAAACAAAATGTAATTGGTATTGTTAATAAAATATAACAATTAAATATGTATTACATTTTAGTATATAAAACCAAAATTTTAAAAATGTTAACTTTTGTATACAAAAACATTATACATTTGACAATAAAAATACAAAAATATTAACATTTTACTTTATAAAAATAGTACGTGGTTTTCGTAAGTATTTATCATTACTAAATATATGCGATTACCATTGAAAAACATAACAAAAGGCTTATATTGTGTGTGTTTAACTGATTGTATAAACACATTATTTTAAAGAATAATAAAGCAAAAATTAATTATAAATATATATGTATATATCATAATGCCTAATTTTATAAATAAAAAATAAAATATTTTTTAAACTTAGTTTATAAATAAAATTATATTTAACAAATAACAATATAAAATATTTTAAATATATATATATATATATATATATATATATATATATACAGATAGTGATAGTGACATAAATGAATCCAATGTTGACCTACTATGATATTGAAATATATGTAGCACTTGTTACTTATCTTAGACATATCTAACGCTTTTTAATAAGTACCTTAGATAATACTTTACTAACGTATATACATTTAATATTATTCGTAAAAAAATTCTTAAAATAATACACAATAATATTCGTTTTAGCAATAAAGCACAATACCATAATTATGAAAACTTAAAAACAAACACAGATAATTGGTTTAAAAAATAGTTTTATTTACTAAAGTACATAAAAATACAAAATAAAGGTAACAAATTTAATAATGTCAGTACTGTAAGTAATCTCCACGCTTTTATTTAACCTTTGCTAGCCGCTTGGGGTAGGAATCTATCAACGTACTAATATAGTCCTTTAAAATGCAATTTTTTACAACATGATTAATTTTCGTTTCTACTGGTACGTCAGTTTCCATGCAGTTTACCTCACGTTTTAAAATACTAAAAATGTTTTTTATTACATTGAGTTCTGGATTGTATAGAAAAAATTGAATAAAAGTAAGCTGTTTACTTTTGAAGCTTTTGTGGTTTAAATAAGGAAAACGTATTTAATAGTCCTGTAGCATTTCTAAACAACTCACTATGAAATAAATCTCTAAATATTTGTACAAATTTAGCGCTGTTTAAATTGCCATTGCTACGCATCTACTTTGGAGACTGATTGTACTTAATTGTAAAATATCATTTGACACATAAAGGATGTGCAACTTTTATAGCAGTACAAGTGTGTTTGAGTGGGAAATTTGGACTATAAATAACCTTTAAATGTTCAGTCTATGAGTCATAGGATATAGCACACTCATTTGTGAAGTATATTAATTTTCAAAATGACGATGGATAATGTTTGTACTTTTTAGTAAGCTCTACTCGTTGTAATCTATGGACACGACTAAGTAGAGTATTTTAACAGCCGCTTTAAGAATGAAGCCTTCAGTTTTTATCCTCCTTTTTACAATTTAATATGAAAAATCTTGTAAGTATTGATTTTTTATTTGTTTTACATTCATTATTCTGTGTTTTTTAAGCTGCATAATTATAAACTGATTATTTTGTTTGCTTGTTGAACGTTTTTTACAAACTGTGGGTGATTTGGGGCTTGTTTTATTGTTCAAAATGTTGTATTTTACAGTTGAAACATCTATTGTCATGCCTTCGGCAATTGTTTTAATTGTTGTGCCCCTTTTATAAAAACTTTGAACTAATTCATAATCATGGGTAGAGAAATAACAACACTGAGCTGTTTTAACCATAAGTATTCAGTGCGCGGACCTAAGAAGCCTTTTTTATCAAAATTCAAAATTTTGAGGCGGAAAATAAAAAACGATATTGTGCTTAAATTATTAAAAATAATTTAACAATTTTTTGGAAAAAAATTGTTTTAATATATTTATATTAAAATACTTTTAAAATAAATTATTTATTGACTATTTAAAAATACAGTGCAAATTTGTAAATATATCCATAAGCAGTTATTTTATTTTAAAAATTACTATTTTTAAAATAAAAGGAATATAAAATTAAAATATATTTTTTAATAATTATTTTTGTAAATAAATTACACATTTTTATATTTAATTAATTTTAACTAAAAAAAGTTAATGTTTAGGCATCGCATTACCAGCGTATGTTTCAAGGTTATATATTTATAGAAAAATGTAGCGTATTAATCAAATCTTTATGTGTAAAAAATTTGTTATTTTAAAAATATACATTAATTTATTTTACAAACAAAAATATTAAAAAAAAATTAACTGGAATGAAATACGTTGCCTACTGTATAGTATATATATATATATATATATATAATATTAAAGATTATATGTACTATTTCAGTGCAATTTGCTGCTAACTAAAAAAATTACAAACATTTTTAATTTTTAACAAAAGTTTTAATAACAAATTATATTTTCACTTTAAGATTATTGCATATTGAATTTCTGGAATAAAATTAATTATAAATTATTTACTTAACATTACGTTTTTTTGTTTAAGTATAAAATACATTACATATTTATATATTAATATAATTATTAATAAAAAAATTTAATTTTTTAAAGTTTAAAACAAACTAAAATTAATTATAATAGAAAAAATTATTAAACACTAAAAATGTGTGTTGTAAGTTTACTGCGAAAAATAGGTATTTACAATATTTAAAAATTGCATTTATAAAAAAAAGTTTACTAAGGTATTTTTAGACATAATTTAACAATAAACATTGTTTGTAAATAAAATTATATTTAATAAATAATAATATCGTATATGTAAGAAAATAATGTTAATGCTTTAAATTTTACTCTTGTTAATTAATAAAGACAAATCAAATTTAAAGTTACCATGGTGTAAATGGTCAGCCTCTGATGGCTTCTATAGATTTGTCAACCGGCGTCAACCTTTTTGTCACCTAAAAAAAATTGCTTTGTCAACTCCTGTAAACACTGGCGTTGTTGCAAAAAAACAATCTTTTTGCCAAACATTTTTATTTATTTCTTTAAATCAAATTCGCATCTAACAACCTTCTTGCATATAAACATGGAATGTACTGTCATTGTCGTTTGGTTCGACCCAAATGTATACTGCCACAAATCTAAATCGTAACACCATTAACATTGCTTGTTTTCAGAACACAATGCTAAATTGTTTAAAACCGTTTAGTTTTTTTACAGTTTTTCAAACAACATTTACATTCTTCCTCTCATTAACTTATGTACAACATCTAGTGCATTAAAGTGTAGCATTTTGCTTATGTCTATTAGCTACAAGTGCGTTAATTAACTGCATAAGTATATTCCAACATTTGACATTTTCGCGTTCTAAAATTTCCAAGTATACAATGAACCTAATAAATGCCTATGCTCCCACCAATAATTACTGTAAAAAATAAATTAATACATTTTGTAATAAACTTAAAAATTTATATTTTGCCTCAAAATTGTATTACACATTGTTGTTATTAGAGAAAATTTTAATGCCAGAGTCTGCAGAAATGGTGCTAATCAGCCCTTCGTTAACCTTTGGACAAAATTGCGTAAACGGTAGTAAGTTAAATACATTTGCGGCAAAGTGCAATGTGGTTCTTACGAACACATTTTTTTAACACTCTCTGAAACACTTGACAGCATTTTGTTCAGGTTGTGGTAAATATTTTTCCGCTGCTTTAGTGCAATCGAACGGGTAATGTAAAAGACTCTAAAAATTTACTAGGTTTATGTTTGTTTTGGCTACACTTAAAAACTGCCAAAACAAAACTTAATATTTTGATTTTGAATTATTTTCTGCTAACAAATAGCAACTACGTTACCATATCTGCCAAAGTCTATTTAGCAGCTTCAATTGCTGTCCGCAAATGTGATATAGAAATAAATTGATCTTAAAACAGTCTAAAGCAACAGATTAATACAACTAATTTAGTGCTTCCTAGTTTAATCAACGTCAAAAGACCAAACTGGTTGTCCACCAATTTTCCAAATTTCTATGCACAAACAAAAAAACTCAAAAAAAGTTAAAAAAAACAATGTGTGTGAAATTTCGAAAAAACTGCAAAAAAGAGAAAGAGAGATTCTGCAGCAGATATGCTAGAAGTTTCTGCCCGCCATAACAATTGTAAAAAAAACTACAAAAAAATTGGATTAGCTGTATTGTTGTAACAAAGTTAAACTTGGATTGTTTGGCATTTCTGACGAACACTGGTTACTCTATTTTAATTAAACTTAAAACCACTTTAAAATCACTACAGGTTGGCTGCTGTACCTATGCACACCTAACACAGTTTTTTTTAGCAATTTATCTAATATCCGTTAAACCCCCATTATTAATATTATTATGCGCATTTGTAGTACTCTCAAAACTAGAAGAGCCACCGGTTTTAACAAAATTCTTTTATATATTTTTCAATATGGTCCATGGATAGACTTGTTAAAGATTTGTATAGCAATATAACAAATTTGTAGACAAATGAGCAGACTGGCATTTTGCTACTATTTTTCTGGTTTACAAAAAAGAAGATCGACAAATATATGTTAACTTCAAAGGCATTAGTTAACTTTGCATAGTTTACAAAAATTGTTACCTTAGTGTTTGTTGAAAGGACCCGCTAAAAAAACAAAAGACATCTCATTCTAATTAAATTGGTTTTTGTAATGGCATAGAATGCATTGATCAAAATTATACGCTTTGACGCATTTTTAAATGTCGGGTTAAGTTTTAGATTCATACGTATTTATCCTTTACTAAATAGAAAAAAACTTGTATTGGTATGTTACGTGATGAAATACCTTGGAAACTATTAAATGTTTTACATATTTTGTACAAGAGTTTTACTGGTGTAATCCGAAATTGCAACAAATCTAATACAAAACTATTTCAAATTTGCAGTGATGTTTGTCAAGGCTGTGTGACATATTTTTAACTATGTAATTAATGCTGTTTTCCAAAATCTTTGTACAAATAGAACGTATGTATGTTGGTACTAGGCTTATTGCGCATTTGAAATATGCTAATAATGCTGTACCTCTAGCTGAGAACAATGCTCAGTTAAAACATACATTGCATGTTCTTGTAGAAATTTCCGGTAAATATAGTGTAAAAATTAACTCAAACAAATTAATTATCATGTCGTTTTAAGCTCCTAATGCAAAACTTGTTTTAAAAAATGTTGTGCTTTTTAATGTAAACAAATATACGTATTTGAGTTCCTCAATTACTTTTGACAAAAAAATTGTAGGTCCATTAATCTAAACACAAAGATAAACATTTTCTCTTCATTGGTTTGCACAGTATTTTTTTCTTAAAATAAATTGTTTATTAACTATTTAAAAATACAGTGCAAATTTCTATATATATGTATGAGCAGTGATTTTATTTTAAAAATTATTATTTTTAAATATATATATATATATATATATATATATATATATATACATATATGTATATATAAACATTAACAAGATTGCAAAAATATAATGTCGTATACTAAATTGAATATTTATATTACTTTACTTTATTACAGGTAAATCTTATTGAAACACCATTGCAATAAAAAAAATAATGCAAAACTAGTAAAATTGTAAATAACAATAAAAACCAGAATATATATACATTTAACTAAAACTAAAATAACAATTATTAAAAATATGTTTATGATATATAATTAAAACAATTTCTTTTAAAACGTTTTGATTTATTTTTATTGTTTTTTAATATATTATTTAAACGTAGGTTTTAAAATAAATGTTTTTATATTAAATTATTTTTATTAAAATATGGTATATTTTGTTCAATAATCTTATTATTCTGAATAATATAAAATACATTGCATCACAAGTTTGATTGTTTATTATTTATTACATGTATAAGTAAATATTTTAAAAATAATTTTATTTAAAAACATATTGATTAATCACATTTAAATAACTTTTATCTTAAAGGTATATTAAAATACAATAAACATTTAAAAAAACTATCTGTAATATATATATATATATATATATAATATATAAAGCTTTTGTTAGTTTTTTCATTGGTAAAAATGTATGTATATATTTGTGAATCAGCAATTTTTTATTTAAATATGTTTTTAATTTAAATTTACATTTTGTGCATTTAAAACTTGATACAAATTAATTTATTTGGTTTAAATTTTTTTATAGTTTTAATGCAAATATTGTACTTGGTTTTAAATACATTTTTTATATATTGCTTTTATATATTGGTAAATATGTGGTATATCAAATAATTGTACAAGCCTCACAACAATAATTGTAAAAAATATTATTAAATTAAAACCTCTCTAACAATTACATAGCGTATAAAAAGACGTTACTTTAATTATAAAATATACATTACTATATAATAATTGAAAAAAAACAGCATAATACATATATATATATATATATATATATATATATATTGTAAGTAAAACAAATGTATAAAATATAAACTGGTGCAAAATCGGAAAAGGAGTAAAATGATTAACAACATTTACAACGTCATTTATTAATAAAAATACAGATAACATGCAATTTGTTTAATTATCAAAAGATGAAGGACATTACAGAGTATAAAAAAATAAATAATCTATATGATTGCTTTTTTTTAATTGTTAATTTATTATTGTTTTATTTTAAATTGAACAACAAACCAAATATGTTTACATAAACCCTTAATTTCTGTATGCTTATTATTGTTGCCTTTTAGCATACTGAAAAAAATGTTGATAACATTGATATCCGGGCTGTTAAGTGGCAATTGTGTGAAATATAGTTTTTTTAATGTTAGCTCCTTTACTGTCTAAATGTAAATATAAAGCAAATAAAGTGAAGTTAGATAAATATAACGTTACTTTTTAGGGCGTATAACATAGAGCATTGTCCTGAAAAACAGTAGTAGCCCCCGTGTAAGTGTGCTGCATTTTATAATAAAAAAATCCTTTATAACTAAAATATATTTTTTATTTTTTAAAGTACCAGATATAATTATTCATTTAATAAGTTAATTATACTTAATACCAAACCAACACATTACTTGTCGATAGTAACTTTCTTTCTAACAACCGGGAATACATATTTTTAAATACTTGTCCCACACAACACTTTGTTTTTTAAGCGAAATTGTTTGTTTAAAATTATTGTTTCATTAGCAAAGTATACGAAACGCCAATAACATTAGTGTCGTTTACCCCATAGTTTACAGAAGGCTAATATATCATCCTTTTGTTTTTTGGAATATAAATGGCTTTATCTTTGGTGATTGTAGAGTTAAATCGGATTTAATTGCTCTGCTTTTTATTGTAGAATAAGTAAAAGTGTTAAAACTATATTTTTTGGTTTGTTTTTTATATTTACAGATATACTCCTAGGTCTAATGTGACCGTTAGGAAAAACGACAGTAGATTTATTGATATATGTTTGTTTAATTAAATGTTTTAATTGTTGAATTCGCGTGTTTAAAAATCTTTTAAACAGCTTTCGTTGAAATACACTTGTACTACCCTGACTTATGTTTATCTTTATTTTCCAACTCATCTACTGACTAATAAAAGTCTTTTTATTTTAAATTACTCAGATTTTGGTATCAACAAGTTAGGGAATCACTGGCCGTTAAAATGCATTGTTTTCAATATTACTAATATTTAGCCAAGTCACAAGTCATTGATGCATAATCGCATTCCAAATTTAATGAGTCGTACGCTTACGCAGCAAGGGTATTACGTTTAAATACATTTAAAATATAAATAACATGTGTCTTTTAATTCCTGTAAGTTAAAGGTTTAGATTTATTTAAAAATGTGTGTATTACGTAGGCTTTTTGGTGCTTAAAACAAAATAATAATTTTGTACATAATTTAAAGTACTATTTAACAATATTATTTTAGAACATATATATTTAATGGTCACTTATACATTTTTATATAAATAATGTATTAAGTAATATACCGTTATTATTAATATGCGTAATTCATTTTAATTTTTAAATTAATATTCAAATTATGTATGTACAATTTATAATAAAAATATATTGTTTATTAACCACATTTTTAGATTTGTAAAATACGTTTGCGTGTTGTTAGGAATTAAAATTAGCTTGTTTTTTGTTATTGCTCACCATTTTTGCTTTTGCTAATTGTCGTTTATGCGTATTAGTGTATTTTTGTGTATTGTGTAATATGGTAGGTTTTTGTTTTGGTGTTAATTGTTACGTGTTTCGTGTTTACTGTGCGTGTTTTTTGTGTTGTGCGGTAACCACATAGCACTGTGTTTATTATACAAATATGGCTAGTCTTCCGTAGCAATTGTTTTTGTTTTAATATTTTTTGTTTGTTTTTGGTTTGTTTTTGAATTAATTTTTACATTCTAGATTTCTAAAAAATGCATGCCTCAAATTCTTTTTTTTGCGGCCTGAAACGCTGCAAAAAATCTGCCAAGGTTGGCATTTTTTGTGCAATTTGTATTAACTGATTTTATAAAGCTTGCTCCGCTTTGTCGTCGGCGCATTATTTTTTGCTTGCAAATAGTCTTTTGAACTACATATGTATGGACTGCAGATATAAAACTAATCTTTAGAATTTGCTTTATGCTAACCGCACAAAGCCAGTTAAAAATAATGTAGAAATTATGTCATAATCCATACTAGTCAATTTATCTGATTCTATTACAGAGACCGAATCTACTAACTTTTCAATATTCAATCTTTCGGACTTAGTTATGGGTAAGCTCAATTCCTTAAAATCTGACATGTCCAATTTTAGTAACTCATCTGTAGCTGTTAAATTAGTACTAAATAATAATTTAAATTTATTTATTTCTTTTTTGGATAGCCTACTCCAATTAAGATTTAACACAAATTTTTTACTTGAGCATGTTTGTTTGCCCTTTAAATTAGTGAAATTATAAAATATTGTGTTTAATTTTAACAATAAAATATGTAAAACAATTTAAAATTTTAGTTTTACCTGAAATTTTATAAGTTAAGTTATTTGGAGTTATAAAGTACGGTACTTTTTAATTTTTGTTTTTAATAGAAAGTGAATTTGTAAAAAAACATATATATATATATATATATATATTTTTTTTATTATTACAAAACCCTTTTGCTTTAAAAAAAAAAAATAAGCATGGGGCAATAAGATTACAATTACAGCAAAAAA
>JAKXYG010000874.1:0-44231 GCA_025895645.1 Cardicola forsteri | reverse complement strand
GCACTACTAACGTATGTATCAAGTTTATATATTTATAAAACAATGTAGCACATTAATCAAATCATTATAATGTAAAAAAATCTTTGTTATTTTAAAAATACACGTTAATTTAATTGAAAAAAATAACTAAATTAAAATACGTTGCTTACAGTATATATATATATATATATATATATATTAGATACTATTGGTAATAATTGTAAAATAATAATTTGTTTTTTATTAAATAGTGATTATAATTAACTAATATTATTTTGATAATTTGTAATAGCTTTTTTTAGAAAAATGTAACTTTAACAATGTTACGAACTACAAGAAATTTAAATTAACAAAAATAATTGTGCTTAATTTTTGTTGTATTTTTGTGCATATATAAATTCTGGTTAAAATTATTTTTACCAGTTTAATTACAATATTTTATGAGATTAAACGACACGTTTAAAAAAAAGTTTAAATACTAGTAAAACCTTTGTACTATTTGTTTTTCTTAATTGTAGGGCTGTTTGTTGCTTTGTTTATTTTATTCTTGTTTGTAATTTAAAAAACTGTAATAATCAAAACATTAATCCCTGTAAATTAAAAGTAGGTGTTTTATTAAGCAAATAATATAAAACATTGTTATTTTTTAAGTTAAATATTACTGTATTTATACCAGGTTGACTACAATTTACAATGCCTAATACAATTTAAAACTGTAGTTTACATATTGTTATAAAAATCTTAAAATCAAATGTAACTAAAAAAAAGTTTAAATAAAGTTACTTGCTATTTGCTTACAATTACCGGATTAGTCAAAATGAAATTAGCAATAACATTAATTAATTTTTTAAAATTTGTGACACGTTGTTTTATAATTGCTAATTATAGTTTTTGGTAAACATGAACATAATATATAGTAGAAAATAGAAACAATTTAACTTATTATTTTTTTTAGATAAATTACCTTCCTAATTAAACTAACATTGCATTTGTGTACAACCACTTTTAAATAGAATTAATTTTGTTAACAATGTGTGAAAAAATTGTTAGTTTATAAGGACAAAATGGCATTATTATTGGTTTATCAACAATTTTTAAATACAAAGTCGTCCAAAATATTGGTTACGTAATTACAGACATTTTCTATTATAATAGAAGGTTTTTTGCAAAATCAAATATTAGTTAAAGCATTTTACTGTAATTAGTAAAAGCTTACTTGTATACAAGATGAATTAATTTAAACATTCATGTATACAACATATTAATTTACTATTTTTATTTTTATTACTTACTTAATTTTTTATTTTGTATTATTATGAAATTGTTATTATTTTATCTATAAAATGTTTGTACATTATAATAATATTTTTTTAAAAGTAATTACTAATAATTTTTTTATTAATACATTTTATAAATGTGTAAAACAATTAAAAAAATATTATATCTAAAAAAGTTTCATTTTACAATTTTTAGGCAACCATTGTTTTAATATTATTTTAAAAGAATCATAAACATTTTTTGCAAAAAATGTAAAATAGCTTATTTTAAAAACAATAACATATTTTAATTAATTAGTTCTTTACGGTAACTAGCAAACTAACCTGTAAACGTAAACCAAATTGAATTAATTTAAAGATCCGTGTTTACAAAATATGTATTCACAGTATTCATCAATTCAGAATTATACAATATTTAACTACCAACAAAGTTATTAAATTAAAATTGTTCTATTTATGTATATATATATATATAAATATAATCTAGGCATCTTATAACAATATATAATTATGCTCTATAATAATTTATTTAAATTATAACAATGTATAACTATTATTTTTAAATCCTCAGGTCAAAGTATTTATTAAATATATACCTTTTATTACATAACATTATATGTATATATTAATGTTACTGACAGATATTTAAAAATTATATGTTAATTTATTTAATTTATTTTTATTATTAAAAAAGCAGTTTTTTTGCAAGTAATGTATTTACAAAAATATATTATATGCAACTAGTGACATAAGTCAGTCCAATTTTGACCTACTGTAATATTAAAATATGTGTCGTCCTTGTTTTTTTTTAAGCACATTTAAGTGTTACCAATAAATATATTATATAATACTTTACTAGTATATGTTTACAGATATTTGTATAAATATGTATATGTATATATATATTAGTCGCAAAATAATTAAACATAAAACACAATACATTTGTTTTAACAATGCAACGCAAAACCGTTATTATAAAATTTTAAAAACAAACACATTTAGTTGCTTTTAAATAACACTTTTACTTTTTAAAATACATAAATATTCAAAATAAGGTTAAAAAACGAAATACTGTTTGTTATTCAAGTAATATCAACGCTTTTGTTTAACTTCTGCTAGATGCTTGGTTTAGGAACCTATCAACGTACCAATATAATCCTACAAAATGCAACTTTTTCAATAATTATTTTTCACTTTTAATAATACGTTATATTTTATAAGGTTTACCATACATTTTAAAACATAGAAAAAATTTTAATTATAATAAGGTTGAATTGTTTGAAAATAGTTGAATACAAGTAGGGTTTTGCTTTTCCAATCGTTTGTTGTCTAAATAAGCATAACGTATAATAAATTGTAAGTTATGTTAAAACAAACATTACCACTTTTAAAGTATGCACAGCGGCATTGTCTTAAAAAATTGTTAATTGTCCTGTACCATTTTTGTTCAACACACTATAAAACATTTTTTTAAATATTTATACAAACTCGGCGTTGTTCAAAGTGCCACTAGTACGCATCTATTTTAGAAACAGATTATACTTATTTAAAAAATGTTCTTTGCTACATATAGGATGTGCAATTTCTATAGTTGTTTCTGTGTGGTTGAGTAAAAAATGTAGACTATAAATGACTAACGAATGTCCAGTTAATAGATTTTAGGATATTGCACACTTACTTGTAAAACTTATTAATTTGCAAAATTACAATATATATATATTGCACCTTTTAACAATCTTCACTCGTTTTAATCTATTTGCACGATTAAGTAAAGGTTTTTTAACAGCTGCTTTAAAAGTGAAGCCCTCAAATTGTATTCTATACCTTATAATAGATTTAAATTAGCGTCTAAGTATTAATGTTTTTATTTATGTTATATGTATTGTTATGTTTACGGTGCATAATTATAAAAATAATTATTTTATTTACTTGTAGAACGTTATTTACCAAACTCTGATAATTTAGAGCTTGTTCTATTGTTCCAACTGTTGTACGCTGTTAAAACATTTTTTTAATGAATTTGGCAATTGTTTTAATGTTATGCACTTTTTATAAAAAGCTTGGAATAAAATAATAATTATGGGTAAAATAATAACAACGCTGAGCTTTTTTAATCATAAGTATTACGTCCGCGGAAATAAGAAGCTTTTTTATAAAAAAATACATATTTTTAAATAAAAAATAAAAATCGACGTTGTGCTTAAATTATTAAACATTATTTAATATTAATATGTTCTACAATTTTTTATATTAAAATAATGTTAAAAAAATATGTTCTACAAATTAAAAATACAGTGCAAATTGGTAAATATATTTATAAACAGTTAATTTATATTTGGTATTATTATTTTTAATATTAAAAAAAATTAATATTAAAATGTTTTTAAATACTAAATTATTTACTATTAAATATAAAAAATGTTAACTAGAAAAAGCTAAATTTTAGGCATAGCATTACTAACGTATATATCAATGTAGCGCATTTATCAAATCATTATAATGTGCAAAACATTCGTTTTTTAAAAAACTACTTTTATTTATTTTACAAACAAAAATAAATGAAAAAGTAACTTGATTAAAATACGGTGCTTACTATACATATATATATATATATATATGTATGTATTATATTTTTGTAATAGATACTGATGGTAATTATTAAAAAATAATTATTTGTTTTTTATACAAATAGTAATTATTTTTAACTAATGTTATTTTCATAATTTGTAATAGCTTATTTTACAAAAGTTTAAGTTTAACAGTGTTAGGAATTAGAAAAAGTTTAATTTACAAATTTAATTATGCTTAGTTTGTGCAGTTTTTTTGTACATATTTAAATTTTGGTTTACATTATTTTTACCAATTTAATTACAATATTTTATAAGATTAAACTACACGTTTGGAAAAAATGTTGAAATACTTGTAAAACATTTGTATTTTTCGTTTTTTAATTTTACGGTTGTTTTGCTGCTTTATTTGCTTTATTTTTATTTGTAATTTAACACATTGTAATAATAAAAATATTAATTCCTGTCAATTATAAGCAGATAGTAAGTGTTACAGTAGACAAATAATATTAAACATTGTTTTTTTAAGTTAAATCCTACTGTAGTCATACCAGGTTTACAACAATGTACAATGCCTAATTCAATTAAAAATTTTAGTTTACATATTGCTATACAAATCTTTAAATTAATTGAGTAAAAAACAAGTTTAAATAAAGTTATTTATTATTTGCTAACAATTACCGGATAAATATATTTTAGACATTAAGACAACAAAATATAATTGTGCATTATAATGATTTATTTAAATTATGACAATATTAAACTATTATTTTTTAATTATTAGGTTAAGTATATACCTTCTATTACATAACATTATATATATATATATATATATATATATATATATATATATATATATTAAATGTTTTATTATTGCTACTAGCAGTTATTTAAAAATTATTTATGTAATTAGTAAATTTATTTTTATTAATGAAAAAACCGTATTTTTTGCAAATAATGCATTTATAAACAACAATATATAAGTCAGTCCAATTTTACCCTACTGTGATATTGAAATATATGTCGTTCTCCCTATGTTTGAAGCATATTTAACACTTACTAGTAAATATATTATATAATATTTAACAAATATGTATATCTACATATATATATGTATATATATATATATTATTTATTTTCTAAAGTACGTATATATTCAAAATAGAAATAAGCAACGTAATACTGTCTGTAATTTAAGTGATATCCACGCTTTTGTTCAACTTTTGCCAGGCGCTTGGTTTAGGAATCTATCATCGCAACAATAGAATCTTACAAAATGCAATTTTTTTACATAATTAATGTTTACTTTCATTAATACATTCGATATTATAAGGTTTGCCATAATTTTAAAAACAGAATTTTTTTAAAATTATAGTGAGTTCTGAATTGGTTGGAAAAAGTTAAATAAAAGCAAGCTTTTGCTTTTCTATGCGTTTATTGTCTAAATAATAAAAACGTATAATAAGTTGTAAGTTATGTTAAAACATACATTACCACATTTAAAGTATGCACAGGTGCATTGTCTTAAAAATGTGTTAATTTTCCTGCAACATTTTTGGACAACTCACAATAAAACAGTTTTTTAAATATTTATGCAAATTTAATGCTGTTTAAAGAAGCACTAGTACGCATCCATTTTAAAAACGAATTATACTTATCTAAAACTATCTGTTACTTCATATAAGATGTGAAGCTATTATAGCAGTTCATGTGTGGTTTAGTAGAACATTTTGATAATTAATGACTACTGAATGTTTAGTCTATACATTGTAGGATATTCCACATATATTTGTAAAGTTTGTTAATCGGCAAAATAACGATAACTAATATATAATTTAAAATATATTTTATTCAAAAAAACATTTTACACATTAAACACGTTTAGTTTTTAATTTTATTAACATTAGTCAGGTTTTAATACTAATTTATTTTTTTATATTTATTACTACGAGTGTTTTACAAACAACATTTTTTAGCACAAAACATTTTAGTGAAACCAAACGTAAAGCCTTAATTTAGTTGTATTAGTCTAAATTGAGCGCTGTACCAATAAACCACCGAAACACAATATTATTAATTAATGAACATTTAGCAGAATATTATAAAAATTTATAGAATTTAGTAGCGTAAATAAATGTATATTAATTATGTCATTACCAGAATATGTACCAAAATGTTTAAATTAGCTATATTAATTTTGTTTATTAAACGAAACATTTTTAATATCTTTATTTTTATAAAGCAATAAAAATCAAACATTATAAATATAAAATTATTATTATTAAATTGTTTTTATTTTATCTATACAATGTTTGTACAAAATATTTCTTACGTGTTTATAAATTTTTAAAATAATAATATTTTCTTAAAAATGATTACTTATAATTTTGTTGTAGATAAATTTTATAAATGTGTAATACACAAAAAATATTTTATTTAAAAAAAATTCAGTTTACAAATTACAGGCAACACTTGTTTTATAAATATTTTAAAATTATGTTTTAACCTGTTTATCCAAAGTTTTATATTTATCATTAAATATTTTCCAAATAACATAATTGTTACATTGATCTCTCTTTAATTTTGTTTTCTTTCTGAGATCGATTAAATTCCATAAAACTGATGAAATCCATTGTTTTTATGTAGAGTGACATCTTCTACCTAGCACATTTGCTGCACAGTCTTTAATTGTTTTATAAAACAAATTCCACTAATTATTAAACTTGTTTACCCTTTTTAAATTTTGAAATGTATTTTTTAAAGAATTGTAAAATTGATTTGAGATATTTGACTGTGTAAGCTTCTCACACGAAAATGGATGTACTTTTTTGTGGTTTTTATTAAATTAATTTTTAACAAGACGATTGTGATTAGAACCAACATTTGCATTGCGATATGCATGTACATATTGCAATGAAGATCGCCATTTTGTGCTAATACAAATGTAATCAATTTTGTTTGTTGTTTTTCCATCTGTAGAAACCCACGTTGTCTTGTGTATATTTTTGTAGACAAAAAAGTGTTGCCAACACTTATTCCACAATGACTGTTTAGCGTTAACAACCTATAATCATTATCATTTATGCTATTAACATAGCTATGTTGTCCAACATTTGAAAAGTACCCAGATCTATTTTTGTTTAATTTTGCATTGAAATCACCGATCAAAATGTCGATGTTTCTTTTTGACACGTCATCTAACAAAATTTGTAATTAATTATAAAAAATATCTTTTTGGTACTCCTCAGTAGCCTCAGTAGCCTTAATAGCCTCAGTAGCACAATTGTTAGTTTTGCAAATCTGGTGTTGAATCTAGCTAAAATAATACGGTCGCTCACAGGTTTCCATCCAATTACAGTTTTAGCAGCATTTTACTTAATATAATATCAACTCAATTAATATAATATTCTTTATGTCCAAAATATAAAATTAATGAACCGCTACTCTTAAAATAACTTATGCCTTTCCATCGCATTTTGCTAATACCCAAAATATCTAAGTTGTATTTTTTTATTTCTTGAAAAACTTGTTCTAACTGTCCAGTACTAAAACGTGTGCGCACATTCCATGTCCCAACACTAGTTAATGTTTTGGCATTAAAGATTCTGCAAGCCAAAAATTGAGCCACATTTTGGCTTTTACTCAACCCTGTCATTTGTGTAAATCTGTCATCGAGATACGCGCAAACACTTATTTGCCGTTGTTTGCCAGAATGGTGTCTTTTTATTGTTTCCGTAGCAATATGCTTTTTTTACAAAAGCCAGGTTGCTAACCTTGCGCTCTAACCTTCCTTCTTTAACCAAGCTTGAGACTGGCTAGATTTAATCATTTTTTATTCAATTTAGGCAGAATTATGTTTATATGTTATGTTTATATTAGTTATATTCATTTTGTCTATTAAACAAAATATTTTTAATATTTTTCATTTTATTAAACAACAAAAATCAAACATCATAAATATAAAATTATTATTATAAAATTGTTTTCATTTTACCATATAATGTTTGTACAAAATGTTTCTTACGTCATTATAACATTATAAATATAAAATTATTTTATCTATATAAGGTTTGTATAATGTATATAAATTTTTCAAAAAATAATATTTTCGTAAAAATTATTACATATAATGTTCTTATTAATAATTTTTTAAATGTGTAATACATTAAAAAATTCAGTTTACAAAATACAAACAACCATTGTTTTAAAATTATTTTAAATAAAATAAAAAATGTATGCAAAAAATTTGTTTTATTAAATGAGAAATTGCCTATTTTAAAAACAATAGAACATTTTAATTAATTAGCTTTTTACGGTAACTAGCAAACTTACCTGCAAAAGTAAACCAACATTAATTAATTTAAACATTCGTGTTGACAAAATATGTATTTACAGTATTTATCAATTCAGAATTACACAATATTTTACTACTAACAAAGTTATTAAATTAAAATTGTTTTACTTATATATATAATTTAAACATCTTACAACAAAATATAATTGTGCCCTATAATAATTTATTTAAATTATAACAATATTTAATCATTATTTTTCTATCTTAAAATCAAGGTATTGATTAATTATATACCTTCTATTAAATAACATTATATATGTGTATATGTGTGTGTATTAATTTTTTGGTTAATGTTACTAGCAGCTATTTAAAAAGTATTTATGTAATTAGTTAATTTACTTCTATAAACAAACAAAAATTCATTTATAAAAGGACAATATATACATATAATGACATAACTCAGTCCAATTTTAACCCACTGTGATATTAAAATATATGTTGTTCTTGTTACTTTTTTAAGCATATTAAACACTTACTAATAAATATATTATATTATATTTTACAAATATATATATATATATATATATTAGTATTATATATATATATATATATATATATATATATATATATATAAGTAAAACAATTTTAATTTAATAACTTTGTTAGTAGTAAAATATTGTGTGTATATTGAATATTATTTGCAAAATAATTGAACATAATGAACAATAACATTCGTTTTAGCAATAAAACACAATACCACTATTATAAAAATTTAAAAACAAACACATAATTACTTTTGAATTACAGGTTTATTTTCTAAAGTACATAAATATACAAAATATAGGTAAGAAACTTAATACTGTTTATAATTCAAGTAATATCCACGTTTTTGTTCATCTTCTGCCAGGCGCTTGGTTTAGGAATCTATCAACGTACCATTATAGTTTTACAAAATGCAATTTTTACATAATTAATTTTTATTTTTAATAATACGTTTGATTTTAAAAGGTTTACCATACGTTTTAAAACATAAAAACATTTTCAATTATTGTGAGGTCTGAATTAATTAAAAAAGTTGAATAAATGTTAGCTTTTGCTTTTCTAAGCGTTTGTTGTCTAAATAAAAAAACGTATAGTAAATTGTAAGTTATTTTAAAACACACATTACCACTTTTAAAATATGCATTGTAGGATTGCCTTAAATAATTATCCTGTAACATTTTTAGACAACTCAAAATGAAACCGTTTTTTAACTATTATACAAACTTGGCGCTGTTTAAAGTAGCAATAGTACGCATCCATTTTAAAAACTAATTATACTTATTTAAAAAATATCTTTTAGTACATATAGAATGTGTAACTTTTATAGCAGTTCATGTGTAATTGAGTAAAACATTTGAACTATAAATAACTGTTGAATGTTTAATCTATACACCTATTTCAAAAATTAACGGAAAAAATTACAAAGGTATTAAATCTAAATTAATGTGTTATGTCTGATTGTTTTTTTGTACAAATAAATATTGAAAATTAAAAGTAATGTCTAGTGCTTCATATATCTTTTATATGTACTTAGAAATAGTTATTTAATAAGTCTGAGTTGGCCAAATAGCTCATTTAAAAAAGTACTTCTATATTAACGTAGATAATACGTTAAAATTACAAAATGTATATGATAATCGGATGATTATTATTTTTTATGTTTAATTTTATTACAAATAAAAAATAAAAAATGCTTAAAATTGATGTTAACCAAACATTTACATATTTTCTAATTGTGATGTCACAATAATTATTAAAATAAACATTTAATTATTCCAATCAATATAAATAAAAATAATAAAATTATATTTTTCTTAATTTTAAATAAAAGTTTTAAAACAAATTTAATAATTTATTGTTTACGGTTAAACTTGAGATTCCGTTACTTTAATAATTTTCATTTCTGTTTGCATTAATTTTAAAATGGAGAATAGTAATAAAAAATGTTTCCATCTTACCGAAATTGAATATCGTGTTTATTAAAAATTAACAAATAATTGATTTTTACTCAAAAGATTGGCAGATTTATATAAAATTAACCTTTCTACAATTTATCAAATTATTAACAGTTAAAAACCACAAAATTATAATAATGTTGGAATAAAACAAGTAACAACAGTAAAAACAAAGTGTTGTGTAGCTTGATTTTTTAAAAACATTTACTTCCGATTGCTAGAAAAAAGCCCACACTAAAGCGCAATACTGTAATAATAAAAACATTATTTCCTGTCAATTATTAGCAGATAGTAAGTGTTACAGTAGACAAATAATATTAAACATTGTTATTTTTTAAGTTAAATCCTACTGTAGTTATACCAGGTTTACTACAATTTACAATGCCTAATTCAATAAAAAACTTTAGTTTACATAATGTTATAAAAATCTTAAAATCAATTGTAAGTAAAAAACAAGTATATATAAGGTTACTTATTATTGGCTTACAATTACATTATCAGTCAAAAGTAAAATTAGCAATAGCATTAATTAATTTTTCAAAAGTTGTGACACGTTGTTTTCTTATCGCTAATAAAAGTTTTTGGTAAACATGAACATAATTAGTAAAAAGGCGAAGCAATTTAAGTTTTTAAATTTTTTTTGAGATAAATCAAATTCCTAATTAAATACACGATGCATTTGTGTAAAACTATTTTTTAATAAAATAATTTTGTTAACAAAGTGTAAAAAAGCTGTTTGTTCATAAGGGTAAAATTGCATTATTAGTTTATCAAAACCTTTTGCGTACAAAGTTGTCCAAAATTTTGGCTACATAATTACAGACAAGTTCTATTATAACAGTAGGCTTTTTGCAAAATTAAATACTAGTTAAAACATTTTACTGTAATTAGAAAAACTAAATTGTATACGAATACCAAAATTAATTAATTTAAACATTTGTGTATACAAAATATTTATTTACTACTTCTAGAAAATTAGTTAAATTTGTTATGTCAGAAAGGAAATAATTAAATAATATTCATTTAAAAGGCAATCAATAATGCATACAATTATTGTGGTGAGTTTTAGTTTAAATATATTTTAAATACGTTTTTATTAACACTAGTTTTATGAGAAGAACTTACTTTTATTAAAATTACAAATGATACAGCATTTTCTCCAAAAAATAATCATACTACTTTAGTTATAATTTATTGTTTTAATGTAATATATATATTGACGTATGTACAATTATTTATAAAACCCTTTTTTACACAGAAAATTGTATGTTTTGTAAACAATATAAATTAATAATTAATGGCATTTTGTTAATTTATTTAAATTAAAACTATTTTTAAACATTTGGTTTTATTATTTTTAACTGTATTTAAATGTTAACTATTTAATTCTATTTATTAGACATTTTTAAATTAATTAATATTAATTTGTTTATATATTTATATTAGTTTAAATTTTTTTTAATATGTTATAATATAAACATTTTGTGTGATTAATTTATTTTTTGAATTTGGTACAAAAAACAAAATATTTGTACTATATTGTAATTAATTACAAAAATTGTTAAGAATTTACAAAATTGTTGAATAATAATATAATTCAATCAACATTTTATAATATTTATCATTATGTAATATAAAATATGTGCAATTGTATATAATTCAAAATTACATTAATAATAATTAATTAAGTTTATTATGGTTTTTGTAATACAGAAATAATGGTATCATTTTAAAACAAAAATGCATCTATTTATTTTTAATTTGTTTAAAATAATTAACAGCAAATTATATTGTTTTTTTATTTTGGCAATATTTTGTTAATACATTATTTATTTATTTATTTATGTTTAGCATGTATACATTTGTTTATTGCATATTTTTAAGGCAAAACGTTATTAAATTATAAATAAATACAATTGTATTTACTGTAATGTGGCAAATACAAAACAATTAAATAGTTTATCTAAATTAAAAAATGTTTTTTTTTTATATATGATATTTTTCATTAGTTGTAAAATATTGTTTTTTTATTTAATTATAATAAAATTATAATAAAAATATAATTGTAGTATAAAACAAATAATGTGTATTTTATAATAATTATTTTAATAGGTTTTAATAAAATAGTATTATAACTCGATTAACTTTTACAAAAAAGTTTAAGAAACGCGTATATCAATGTAATTATTAACATTTTTTAAATGTTGCATACCTGTTATTTTTATTCGTTTTATTAATTATGGGTTATTTAGTACATTTATTAATATAACCATGTATATGTATTGGCATTTAAACAACAAACAAAAAGATTTAAAACAATATGTAATTTACTCATTTTTTATAAGAATACAAATGAGTAATAATACTTTCTTTAATTAACAGGTAATTAAACCGTATATATGTTTACATATATAGTTATTATTTATGTTAACTATTTTTATTACATAGCAACAAGTATGTTTGGTAAAATGTATATGTTTGCATATGTATATATATATATATATATATATATATTTGTTTGTTTAAAAAATAGATATTAAAATATAATTAATTTCATGTTGGTAAAATTTTATTAATACATGTAATATACCTAATTTTATTTATCAATAGTTTGTCAATACTGCACTTAATCGTTAATTGTAACATTAAAAAATAATATATCTGTATTCATAATAACAAAAAATTGTGCATATTTACAATTTGCACTAGTAAAACGTAAGTAGATTACAATTTTAAAGTACACAACAAAATTAATGTTAATTACTTAACATATATTGCATTTAGTTATATATATATATATATATATATATATATATATATATATATACTCTTTTTATGAAAACTAAATGTGTTATTTTACGTAATTATATTAATATATATGTATATGATATTGTTGTTTGTTTAATTATACAATGTGTTTATATAATATATGTTAAATTATTATTTAAATATTACAAAATATACTATAAATTGCCACGCATTTTTTTGTTATTATTGTTATTATAAAATTGGTTTACATTTAATATTTTTAAACAAAAATACAAGCGCATCGTAAAATTATTTTTGCAATTACTTTTTATTTATATATGTATCAAATTTAAACTATATATATAATTGTATTTTTTTAAAAACTCAACATTAAAAATTAAAACATAATGTAATGTACATAATAGTTTCTTAACATATAGTTATATTTCTCTGTTTAAAAAGCAGTGTCGGTCAAAACAACATGTTTTAAAAATTTATTTTATATAAAATTCGGATTATAAATTAAAATTACATATAATTTTAATAATTAGTCTATTATTATTTTGTGTTCTTAATTTTATTAAAAATTATAAATAATCGTTAAAATTGAAGTTAACCCCACATTCAAATCTACTCTTATTGAGTTGTCATAATATTTAAACATTTACAAAATTTAATTAATTAAAAATAAAAATATTTTTTTTATAAATTTTATTTTAAAAGTTTAAAACTATTTGAATAATTAATATGCCAGGGCAATTTAGGAGGAGAGCGCGTTGTTTATGTAATAAAAAATATTTATATCTTACTGAAAATAAATGTGTTATCATTAAGTAATTAAAAAAATAAAGCGAATTTATGCCGAAATATTTTTTTAATAATTACCAAATTATTAATAGTTAATAACTGCAAAAATATAATTATGTAAAAAAAACATGTATCGACTACAACAGATAATGAAAAAATTCTTATAGAATTAAAAACATTAAAAAACTAATTTTAACAATTTTACGCATCATACGATGATAACCTTGGCAAAAAATTAGTTTAAACACTTTATTACAAAAATTGAAGTTATTTATTACTAAAAAATAAAAGGATGAAATAGTATTTTTTTAATTGTAAAACAAATTATTTGGATATAAAAACAAAATGTTGTGTTAGTTAACGTTTTAAAAACGTTTAGTCACAGTTGTTAATAAAAAGCCTGCAGTTGACAAGTAATGTGTTAGTGTAAAATAAAATATAATTAATTTATTAAATAAAAAAATAAATTTCAAACGTTAAAGAATATTAACATTGTTTAATTTATAAATAATCTTTTTTATTATAAAATGGAGCACCGGGTTAATTATTGTAATACATAAGCAGGTCAATTATATAAATATTAAATAAAATAATAATTGCAAACATTCCGATGTTATTAATAAATGTTAACATAGTTAACAGAATTTTTACACATAAACGCTGGTTAAAACAAAATTATTAAACACATTTTACATAATTCAATTTAAACATAAAAATGTAGTATATGTTTTTTATATATAAAAAAACAATTTTAAATAATTTATTTAGAAAAATTTATTTAAAAACGCTGTGTCGAGAAAATAGCATATTTTAAAAACAACCCTTATATAAACGTAAATAAAAAGATGAATATATACAATTTTTATAATAATTGTTTTATTATTATTTTGTGTGCTTATTATCATTAAAAATAAACAAAGTGTAATACTTAAATTTATACATTTAACTTTGATTTTGTTGTAAAGTCATGATGCTAATTAAAATATGTTTAAATAATACATTTTTTAAATAATTTTTTTTTGAATATTAATTTTTTTTGTTTTAAATTATAATTAACCGTGAGAATCAGAAAACATTATTTATTTGTTTTTGTTTTGTAAAATGAATACCAACGGTAAAAACAAGTACTATCTTAATGGCACCATTTTATTAAAAAAATTATAAACCTGTAGATTTTTGAATAAACAACTAGCGATATTGTATAAAGTAAATTTTGCAACAATGTATCATGTTTTAAATAAACAAAAACAAAGAAATTATGATAATCTTAAAAAAAAAGGAAAAACAAGTATGACCAATAATCAAAAAATTGTAATTAAATTTTTTTTAATTACAACATGTATATTTAAAATATTGTAAAAAATAATATACAAAAAATAGTTATTTAATGGTGAGAAGCCGTTCAAGAGCTTTTGGTTTAACGCGTAAATAACCAATTAATAAACCATTTATTAATAATTAAAAAAAAAATTTGATTTATGTTTTGTAAAAAGTGGATTAAACAAAAATTGTTTTATTGGCGTTTTCTATATTATACTGATAATACATTAATTTGAGATAAACTATTTGAAAACAGAAACAAATTACTATGCGGACCTACTTTTTAAAAACATTTATTTTCGGTAGTTAGAATAAAAACCCATTCTTGACAAGTAATGTGTTTGTTTGGTATTAAGTATAATAAACCTATTAAATGGAAAATTATTTCCAGTACCTTAGATAGTGAATAATTACATTTAGACATAAACAGGGCTAAAATTAAAAAAAAAACATTTTTTAAATTTATTTTTTACTTAGCCGTCAGTACATAAATGTTATTAAAATTTGTTTAGTATGCTAAAGCGCAACATTAATAAACAAACCAAAATTGAGAATTTGTGTAATTGTATTTAGTTTGTCGGTTTGTTCAATATAAGATAAAACAAGAATATGTGAACAATCTCATTCATAGCATTCCAAACCGCCTAAATCAAGTGGTTAAAAAGTGATTTTATTAAATAATAAACAATTTGTTTCTATTATTTAATCAATCATTTGGTAATTAATATTCTGTTTTCTGTTTTTTAAAATTTAATGCTATATATTATATTAATAATTTTACCCAATTAATACAAATATCATTGTAAATCGTAAGCAAATTATAAATGTTTTTATAATTTGTAAAAATAAATTAAACAATTGCTCAAAACATTATCAGCAAACTGTAATAATTAACCACATTTATTTTCTAATGGTTTTTAGCAACAACTAGTAAATATAAATAATTAAATATACTTTAAAAATTAATAATATATTTTTAAAAAATAGTTTATAATATACACATATATATAATTTATATATATATACATATATATATATATATATATATATATATATATACATAACTTTTTTTAATTGCGCATTATGCGATTACGTTTAATTACAAATAAATAAATAAATAAAAATTTTGCAATTTTTCTTTCAAATGTTTAAATTAAAATGTTCAATAAGTACATAAAACAATTATAATAGGTCAAGTATTTAAAAATAATTTTTAATTTTTATTACACAATACATTTTCTGTATATGCAAAATTGAGAAACGCATCAATTTTATTAATATAAAGTGTATAGAGTATGCTGGGTTTAAAAACCTCTTGTAAATGTTTTTAAAATTTTTATGCGTAATTTTCTTAATGTCATTAAGTTAATATATATACATTTAAAAGTACCCATTTGAATGCCGTTTATCAAAAAATGTAAGACATTCAATTATTAATAATTATAAAATTTTAAAAACAATTTATTTTAGGTATTGATAATCCATATTATTTTACAATTATTACTTTGCTAAAAAAATGTCTTAAGTTAAAACAACAAAATTAAAAACTGTTAGTTTACTAACAACTACTATTTTAGTTTTTATATACAAATTGTATTAGTATTGTTTATCTTTAAGAATAGTATATCAATGTTTTTGTTTTTTAAATGTAGTTATGTTTTATTATTAACATTTAAAATAATATTATTAATTATAATAAATTATATTAGAGTTTTGTAATTGCTTTGTAATTCAATTTAGTGAGAAGCGGTAAATATATATATATATATATATATATATATATATATATATATTTATATAATAATTAACAGTAAAAGTGGAAAAATAAAAGTAATGCATTACGATGTAGTTTTTTACCTTAAATAGTACTAAAATGTTTTAATGCATATTTTACATTTTTTTAGCAATACACATTAAGTAACAATTTTAACAAAAAAAAGTTTTTATTATTACATATACCAACATTTATTTTTGCAATAAAGTAACAGAAGTTTGTTAAAAGTAAAACAAATTCACATTACATTATTGTTGACATTTATTTATGTTATGCATGTTTAATACTGTAAATGTTTTTTAAAAAAACTACATTAGCAGTAGACATTTTAGCAATAGAAAACGTGTCAATAAACCAATGCTTACCTAAAACCAGATTAAGCGCTGTACTGCTAGTTTACTCTGGCAAAAATATATAAATAAACAAATAAATGCTACATATTTATTATTGTAGCAATTTAAATTTAAGCCTTACTTTTTAATTTCATGTATAATATTTTGAAATATTTATATAATTTTTGTAACAAAATATTGTGCAGCAAATGCTATTTTTTTACTAATAATATGTTATGATCTAACTACTTTAAGTAACATTTAAAAGTAGAGTATCATAAAGCCATTCAACAAAGCTTTGGTTTTTTTTGCTATAATTTTTGTATGTATGTTTTAGTTATTTATCACATTTGTTTTTAAATATTTGATATATTCTTGGTTATTAAATGTTTTGCTTGTACAAATCTATTGTAAAATTTAATATTATGTTTGTACTTAAAATCAAATTAAATACATTTTTATTGTCTATTTATGTCTTCTACATTTATTATGCAATATCATTTAAGTTAACTAAATATACTATAAAATTTGTGTATACTTGTTAATGCTTTGTTTTTACATAATGCATTTTGGAAATAATATAATGTTTATTGCTTTCCAGAACAAATCTAAATTATGTATATATATATATATATATATATATATATATATATATATATATATATTGCAAGCAAATCAGAACGTAATTAATATAAAAATTATATAAAATACACAATATTTTAATGTAATCCTATTTCTGTATATTTTGTACATTTAATTTTTAAAGTAAATTTAAATAAGAATTAACTATATCTATTTATAATATTTGTTTAAGTTAATTGAGAATATTAATTTAGCCATGTGCATTAACAATATTTGTCATTTACACTAAAATGTAATTGTTTTTAGTAATTTTTGTTTAGTTTTACTCAGAAATATTATTTTTATTTTATGAAAATTAAAACTTTTATTTATTTGCTTTAAATATTACATAAGATTTAAACATATTAATGATAACTTACTATACATAAAAACATAGTTTGAATAATGTTTAACTTTTAATAATTTTTTTTGTTGCTTTAGAATACGTATATATATATATATATATTTGTAAATTGTTGTTAATGTAATATATATACGTTTTATAAATTTTGTTTTTGTTGTACTTAATTTTATTTAATTTACAAAGCAAGCACATTAAAAAAAAATGCTTTAGTACAAGGGCTTGTTACATTTTATTTGTTTACAATGTGTTTGTATTGTACAACAAAATAAGGAAAAATGTTTTTTAATAAAGCACAATAAAAAAATTATACATTACTATGTTTGTTTTAAATATATTACAATATTATTGTAAATTGTGCGATAAGTTTAAATGTTACAATAAGTGTAGAAATAAATAAACCTTATTAATAATTAACAATTTTTTAATGGTTTTAGAAACAACTAGTAAATATATATAATTATAATTACTTTAAAAATTAATAATATATATTTTAATAGTTTTACAAATTTAATATTATGCATATATACATATACAAGTATATATATATATATATATATATATAATAAATGAAAACAAAAGTAAAACAATTGCAATAAAATACGTTGTAGTATTTTAAACAATATTTAAGTTTTAATATTTTTTGTTTTTAGAAATACGAATAATTATTTTTGTAAAACCGTGTTAATGTGTTATATATGTACATTTTAAGAATTTATTTGTTTTACATAATTTTTATTATTTTGCAAGATTGTCACAATCACATTTATAAAAGAATGTTTAAATTAGCAATTAATATTAAGACATGTTTAATTTATTTTGTTTAAATTCGTTTTCTCTAATAAAAACAAAATAAATAAATTTAATCATTATTATGCTATTTTAAAAGATATAATACAAATATTATTGTAAAATTTGCGATATAATGTAACTAATTGTAGTAATAGAATAAAATGTGTAAATGCTATTAATTTTAATGTAATAATTGACAATTTGGCTTAATTAATTTTTTAAAAATATGTAAATATATATAATTATAAATAATATATTTTTAATAGTTTTATACAAATAAATTATATATATATATATATATATATATATATATATATACTTTAACTATGCACAATAAATAACATTTTTTACAAATGATTTTCTAATAATAATAAAATAAAACAACATTATTGTAGCAAAAAAACGTAATACCACTATTAGCTAATTTTAAATTAAACACATAATATAAAAACACTATTAACCTCTGTGCACTAATATACAAAATCAATATTTCACATTTATTATTTCAGTAATTTAAATTTAGTGTATTTACTGTATTTAATTAATTTAATGTTTTTATTAATATATTTTACAAGTCATAGCAATTTAATTTATTTATCTAAAACTAACTTAAGTTTAAATTTTACAAGTATATATATATATATATATATATATATATATATATATGAATTAAGTAAGTCTTGCAAAAATTAGGTAAAATATTATGTGAAGGCATTTTTATTTATTTAATTTAATATAATAGTATATACATATTAGAATATTAAATATTATTTATAATTTTTATAATTTTTAAAAATTTGGTACATTTTTATTTTTATTATTATTTATTTTGTTTGTTTTAAAATTTAAAATAATTCAAATATAATACTTATAAAATATTTTTAAAAAATGATTGTACAAATTATATTTATTGACAATAATCACTAAAAATGTAACAACATTTTTAAATATAAACAGTAATTATAGCAGCATTTTAAACATATTTTAAATAATTTAACTTAAAAAAAAATAAATATATAATAATTTTAAAAAATGTAAAAAATTAATCAGATTTATATAATGTAAAATACAATATTGTTATATTCAAATATTCAAAAATATTTTTACAAGCAGAAATATTAAAAATAATTAATTAAAATTATTTTTGCTGTTTACTGTAACCATTTATTTATTAATAAATTAAATAGTTTGTGTATTTAAGGGCTAATTATATTATATGTATTTTATGCAATTTTTACATAATGTGATAATGTACAAACAATATTTTAGTTTGCTGTAATGATAATGTAAATACAATGTATTTTAAATTGTTAGTTAATTTAAGCATCTAAACATTTATAAACAAAAGTCTTAATATGAGGATTAGTTAATTGATACTTTTTACAAGTAACAAATATTGACATAAATTATATAATATGATTTAGCAATTTTAATAATATTTTATTTGCAAACTATATGTTTTAATTATTGTTTTTTTAAATTACTTTTATTTTAATAATAATGTTTAACTTGCATTTAAATACCAGGTTTTTTATTGCTATATTTACACTAATAAGTGCTTTTTTAATTACGTTTTCTAGTTATTATTGTAATTGATAACTATTGTATTTTAATGGTTATTAATTCTCTGTATCGTGTTTAACGCAATAAAATATAAAAGATTTTATTTAATTTTTATTGTGTAGCTACTGCAACATAATAACAGTTTATACAGATTGTTCATATTTATACAAAAAAATGTTATTTAATAAAATAAACAAAGTTTTATTTTGTTTAATTATTTTTAGTAATTATAAACGTACATTTATATTAAATATATTTAAAAATCAAATTTACATTTTATTAATAAAGCATTATTACTTAAATAGTTAAAAACGTTTTTTTTAAATGTAACCATTATAAACGTTATAAACTGTGAAAGTTGAATATTTACATGTAGTGTCCGCTAACGTTATTTTTTAATAACATACTTTTATTATTTATGTTATAATACTTTTTTAAGTAAACATACAATTTGAATGTTTTGTTAGTTATTAAAGCCCGGTTACCTAACTAATTTATGTAATTTTTTTAGTTACACAACCTGAAAGTTACATATTACCCTAAAATAACCAAATTTGCACACAATTATATAAAAACAAAATAATGGTTTAATAACAATGCAGGTGTACATATTTCAATTATAATATTACTCATTAATCATAAACTTTATTTTAAATTTTTACATTATGCTAAATAAATGTAGCCATTTTAGATTTGTATGTCGGTACATACATGTTATATATATATATATAAATTATTTAAGTCATTATGTTTTAATAGTGAACTAAATGTTAATTATATCTAAATAGTATACATATTGAGTTAAGTATTAGAGTTAATTAAACACATAATAATGTAATGTATAATAATATTGTATAATAATGCTGTTTATATTAAACTATAACACGTTAGGAATACACTTGTCAATAGCGGTTTTGTAAAATGAAAGCAATGATTTAGCAAAAAATTATTAAATGCAATATATGTTAAGCATTCGGTTTTAATGTACTACAGTTATGTTCTTTTATCAATTTGACTTTTATGTAGATATTGTTTATTGTATAATGTAATTTTTTTTAATTGTAATATTATCAACTGTTTTTATAATGTGTTAATATTAATATGATTAATAAATTAAATACATCTGCAAATGTAGCATTTAACACACAAAAAGTACGTTCAAATATAAAAATTTAGTACAATTAGCAGTATGTAACATCAGTCTTAAAAAAATAATAATCAAAATTTTAAAAGTAAATAAGATTACATTACAAAAACTAAAAAAACTCAATATTAACGTTTATTTATAAAATGTTTTTTAGTCGTAAAAATATTAAGGAAAAGCAATATGATATTATTTAATTAAATACAACTTTAAAATATGTATTAATAACATATTGGCAAACACAACATTTTGTTAACCGTTTTATGTAGCAAACCAAACCTTGAATTTTTGTAAACAATGGATTGACGTGATTAAACCAAATAAGTTTGTTATTTAATAAAACACCACTTTATTATAAACTATTAAAAGTATAAACTTCCACATTTTTGATACAAACTTCTAGATAAAATTAAGTTAATTTTATTAAAGGTTTGATTGAGCTAAAATTAATTATTTTACATTTTTGTAGGATTTAATTTTAATTGTTTAAAGCCTGCTGATAACCAAAACAATAATATCTTTTTTTCTTTTTATTAATAAATGCTTGTTTGTAAAATATAAAAATTTTTAATTGTATAATCAATTTTAGCACTTTGCTTTATTAAAGCAAAGTTATTGAAAAATACTTATAATTGTTATAGATTAATTTCAAAAAATGTTGTATATTTAAAATAAATAGCGGGTCCTCAAATGGCTGCGCTACTTTCTTATAACACAGGTAGTAAATACTTTTTACCGTTTATTTTTTAATATTTTTTTTAATATTAAAATTTTTTTTTTTGTAAAATCTATTTTTACTATACTTTTATTAAATTGAATTAACTAGAATAAAAGTCTACACAAATACACTTCTATCCCTAAAATCCCAATATCAACAATGTCCAAACTTAATTATAAGCAGTTTTTCTAACACACTAGAACATACAATTGTTTAAAATAAAAGTAAATTTTATTATAATGGTTTTCAAAAATCTTTAAAATTAAAGTTACCTAATAAAATGTCTTTACCGTTACTACTGTCATTAAACTGCAGGTCAATACTTAAATAAATGTAAATTATGATTTTTTATAACAAACAAATTACACATAAATAGCTGTGTGATATTAATACAAAAATTATAGTTGAATATATATTTTGAGAATAATTTTATAAAACTTGATAGATTTTTTATATTTCGACTTAATCAAAAAAATTGCACTAAGAAACGTGGGGGACGCCTTATTACATACATTAATAAAAAATAATGTAATAATTCTAAATCAAAAATTTGAATGTTTGCAAAATGGAATTGAGTGCTTTATTGTCAATTGCAGAAATAAATATATGTATTTCTATAAAAATATTGGCATTATAAATGTTTACATTTCTATAATTGTAATAATAATGTTGTTAAAAATATTTACATTTATTATGCAAATACTTACAAAGTTAATTACAAGTTAATTTTTTTATAAAATTTTAAAAACAACTTGTTTATATTTTTATAAATGCTCTTGATTATTTTTCAGTAAAACATAATGCACTTCTTTTAACACTTAATTATTCCATTTGTTGTCTGCTTCTAAAAATATAATTAAACATTATTATTTAAAACTGTTAAAGTTTATTTGTAAATATTTTATATATATGCGAGATACATCAATACAGCAATATTAAACACTAATGACATCAATTTTAACAATGTTAGCTTATATAGTGAGAATGTACTTTTTACGGACTTTATTAACGTTTATATTAACAAATATTGTCCAGTAGTTAATGTTCAGATTAAACAACATTATTTCTTTAATAAATCTTAAAAGGTTTAAACGAGAAAAATAGGTAACATACAAATCTAGTCAATATTCTAAATAAAAGAACTTAAACAAACATTTTAAACTAAAAATAAACACACTTTATAACTATGTTAATACGTATTTTCAAGCAAAGCGTGATTTATAATCTATTTTTTTTTTAAATTAACAAAATATTTAACAAATTAAAAGCAAATCAATGTAAGATAAATGCTAAAAAAAGAAATTATTATTTTATTTCAAACAACTCAAACATATCAAAATGTAATCAATTAACTAAAACTTATTCAACACCTATCATTAACTTTAATATTCAAAAATTAATTAACAGTTGTAAAACAAGCACATAACTTGGACCTAATAAATTAAGTTGCAATTTATTAAAACTTTACATGCCAACAATTGCTCCATTATTATTTACAATAATAAACAAGTATATTATGAATTGTAAAGTAGCTAATACTTGGCGTATCTTACGAATCACATCTATTCTAAAAGTTTCTGTCCTATCAACAAATCCAGAACACTATCGCCCAATTCATTGCACCTCAGTGTTTCTAAAATTAACTGAGAAAATAATATTTAACGATCTGATGTCCATATTAAGCATTAGTAGTAGGCATTATTAATTTGCATATAAAAATATTATTCTACTGTAGACTGTGTAGTCAGTCTTGTTTATTACATTACTGAATTTCTTGACAAAAAAAATGTTTACTAAACTGCATGTTTTAGATCATAAATCTGTTTTCAATAGCATATAAAAAGAAATAATACTTAAACGTCTTGAGCTACTTAAAACACCCAACCACATTTTAAACCGGCTAAAAAATTATTTCTTAAAAAAAAATTTACAAAAATTATTTTTAATAAATCAGAGTTAACAAAAAATAATAATGGAATTCCACACGGTGCAGTAATATCTCCGTTTTTATTTTTACTGTACGTAGATTTATTGCTAGTGCCAAAACCATTATTTTTGTACACAATACTTTTTTTCAAACAATGATTTAAACAAAATTAAAAGTTTTATTAATAAAATTAAATAATGGTTTACCAACTTTTATCACAATTTAAATCCATAAAAATGCAAGTTTGTTAAATTTACAACGAGGCGTCTAAAAAAACAATGAAATTAAACAACGCAATGAAATTAAATTAAATAAGCATATGCACTTGTAACAAAATTTCATAAATAGCATGTAGAGCACATATTTATAAAAACCAAATCCATATGCTATTGTATAAGAAAATTAAGAAAACTAAATATTAACAATTATATTACTAAATTGCTCATTACATCTTGTTTTTATTCTTTCATATTATATTGCTCACCAATAATTTTTTTTGGTTTATTGAAACAAGATTACGTTGTTTTAAAAAGATGCATGTCATTGGTGTCAAAATCTGCAAGCTATAAATATTTTATTTAAATCCTGTATACAATTAGCATAAAAGATTAAAATTAATAACAATCACCCACTATATGCAGCATTTAACAATTTTAAAGCTTTTTGAAAAACAAGAAAACTTACCTACACATAAAAATTAAAACTAACCAATACACAAAATGTACGTCTGCATTACTTATCCAGCATATTAACCAATCCAAAATCAAACAAAATTGAATTACTAAGAAATTTATAAAAGTAGGAATTGTTTTACCCACGTATTTATTTAAAATAATTTGGACATTTCACAGTATAATGAACAAGTGTGCCTTATAATGACTTATTCAATGTTTAGTAATTTTGGATATTTTTTTAAAAATCACATGCATACTATATTGATTATATTTATATTCATTAACATATGACATTCTATTACATTTGGATTCAGTTATATGTACTACTACTTTTTTTTATATTGATGGTAAAAATGTATTTTACGCAAAATGTAGCTATGGTAAAATATTAAAGCGTAATATTAATATTAATAATAATAATAAATAAGTTTTATAAAATGTGTAAAACCAGATTAAAACCAAACTTTATAAACAACAATTTTTAAAATTTGAATTAATGATAATACATGCATTATTTACAGTGTTTTTACAAAATATAAAAACACATATTAATATATTTTAATATTAGTAAAATAATCTTTAAAAAAACTACAATTAATAATAACAACTGCATTTTTTTCTAAATTGCAATTTAATTTGATTGTATTGACTGTTTATTTACCGTCAATAAACAAAAGTTGCTTATGTTTTATTTATTGTTTGCATTATGTCAACCTGTTTACTGAAAGCGAACACATTTACATTAAAATTATTTCTATTGGATACATTTATAAGTATAAAGTTTTGTAAATTTTAACGCTGGAACCCTAAATATGTAAATATTTGGCAAAAGTTACGTCACTTGATAAAATTTAAGTATTGGTTTATTTAATAAGTGTATTTTCTAAAACTAATAACATATTTATATTTATATTTTGCATAATAAAAAGCATCCCTTAATAACAAACAAATGTTTAAGTTTTACATATTTATCACATTAAAAAAAACTATATTAAACATGTTTTTTTATATTTAACAATATGCATTATTATTGAAGTTATTTTAAAACAAATGTTTTATATTTTGCAAAACATTGTGCATATTCAATAAAAGAAATTTGATTTAATTCTTAACGGTAACATAAACTAAACAGTGTATTATAAACAATAATATTAAAATAAGTATGTACGACAATAATTTAATTACATGTTACAATGAAAGTTTTAAAAACGTGCAAAATAAACATTTACTAACTATGAGCATACATTTTAGTTTTTTATATTTTTCTTAATAATAAATATTAGTAACATTGTAAAACATTGTAGAATAATTACTGTTTTTTATTAAAAATATTTTTTATTAAAAATTTTTATTAAAAATAAATGCCTAGTTTTAACTAAAAATAGTTTAACCTAGCCAGTCCCAAGCCTAAATAAACAAAAAGCGTTTGAGCACATGTTTAACAACCTGACCTCTGTTAAATGTAAATTGTTGCAAAACAAATAAGAAGACGCTATTCTAATTAACAACGGCAAACACATAATTGCACGTATCTAGTCAAAAAAGCTCAATCTTTGATTTGCAGAAGCAATGATGCAAGGAAAATTTGTTGCTACATGCTTATTTAAAAAAAGGGTTTTGTATAATAATAATTGTATATATATATATATATATATATATCACATAACTCAAAAAAAGAACTCAGTTCAATCATAATATATACAATATTATATAATAGATAAAAACAATTACAATTTTATTAATATCTATTGTTATTATAAAAAATAATTGTATAAAGGTTAAACTTGTTCAAAATTACAAATCTGGTAAAATTATTAATATAAAATATAACGTCAAATATTAAAAAAACAGAACACATGGAATATTTTAGTTACCAAATGATTAATTAAATAATAATAAACAAAATGTTTAGTAATTAATGTGATCGCCTTTCTTTTTAACCACTTGATTAAGGCGGTTTGGAATGCTGTCAAAGAGATTGTTGATATATTCTTGTTTCATCTCATATTAAACAACAAACTAAATACGATTACATAAATCCTTAATTTTAGTTTGTTTATTAATGTTGCGCTTTAGCATACTATAAATTTTTTAATAACATTTATGTCTGGACTATTAGGTGGTAATTGAATAAAAGAAATTTTTTTTGGATTTTAGTCCTTCTAATGTCTAAATGTAAATATAAAACAAATAAAGTAAACCTAGGTAAATATGACATTACCTTTTGGACGCATGACATGGAGCATTGTCCTGAAAAACATTAGTAAGCGCGGTGTGAGTGTGTTGCATTTCATTCAAAACACGATAAATTGTTGTAAGACTTACTTTATACAATTCCCGCTAATTGTTTAGGCAAAAATCCGTAGTTTTAATTTTTTTATAACATGGTGTTCATTGTCATTAAGATGGTAATCTTTTCTATCGGTGGTACTCATTTTAATAGAACAAAATAAATAACGAAATTAATCTGATTCTCAAGGTCAATTAAAATTTAAAATAAATTTTTTTTAAATTATCGAAAAAAATTTATTTACAAAAAAATAATGAATAATTTTTTTTAAATATATTTTTAACTATTTAAATTTTAATTTTAATTAGCATTATGACGGTACACCTGGATCAAAGTTAAATGTTTAAATTTTAACTATTAAACGTTGTTTATTTTTAATAAAATTAAGCACACAAATTAATAATCGACCAATTATTATAAAAATAGATTTAACTTATTATCCACGTTTATATGACTGCTGTTTCTAAAATATGCTATTTTGACCGACTGAGCGTCTTTAAATAAATATTTCCAAATAAATATAAAGCACCTACTACATATTTTGCATTATTTTAAATTTTTAATATTTATTTTTACTAAAAAATAATTAGAGATAACAAATTAATTTATATTAATTTTTTTCTAAATTTTTATCACTAATTTATTCAGTGGCTGTATATATAATGTAGTTATTAAAAATAATTTAACAGTTAAAAATATATTTTTAATTGTACTTTTTAGCTAATTACATGTATAATTATAATTTTTATGTTTACATGCAACAAAATGTTTATAAAATATAAAAAATTTTAATATATATATATATATATATATATATATATATATATATATATATATATATATATATATATATATTAAAAAGCAACAAGTACGTTTTGTAAAATTAATGTAAAAATTTAGGGTCAGTATTAAAAATATTATTTTAGTTTTACACTTTTTTGATTATTAATTGCAATAGTTTTCTTTTCGTTTATATATATATATATATATATATATATATATATATATTTTATTTAATTTAAATTTTTATAATGCATTAAATTAATTTTATCCACATTTAATTTAACATATAATTTGTTTTAGAAAACATATTATTATATTTTTGTTTTATTTTATTATTAAGTATAAACAATTTTCATTATAAAAAATTGTTTTTATACTAATTTATAAAGTAAAGTTAACCAATTCTTTTATATGTTTTTATCTGTTGTGCCCACTAGACAAACAATATACTGATTAGTAAATAGGCTATCATATGTATTACTTAAAGTTAATAAAACAAATTATACATATTTTAGTTTAAATTATGAATATTATTATTATTATTATTATATAATATTGGATATATTAAATTTCAATATGTTAAAAAATAAAAGTATATAAACCAAATTATTATAATCATATTTTTAAAATTATATTATTTATTTTAACTAAATTTAAGTAATAATATTTTTAAAATATTTCTATTTTAAGTGTTATCAATTATGAATAAAATGCTATGCAATAAACGTAAATGTTATTATTGTAAAACTTTATTTGTATTTAGTGTAACAACATAAGTGAACCTATATGTAATTTTAAACAGTTGCTCGTAAGTTCTGTACACTTTATAAAAACTAAACAAAATTAATTAAAATAATATTATATATATATACAAATTTAACTTTTCCGAGAAATAAAATGATTATTTTTTTTAATTTGCAAAATAAAACAGCTTTATAAATTTAAATTTTAAAACACTTTTTATTATATTTTATATTAAAAATGTCGGTTTATATTAAAACGTCTTTTTAAAATAAATGGCTTAGTTTCATAAACAATTATGGCATTTAAAAATATGTTAACACTATTTTAATTATGTTTTTCTTTTATATTATGAATAACATATATAGTTTTACATAAGTTAAATATAAAACGCTAATTACGTTTTAAATACTTACAATAGGTAGCTATTCAGTCAAGAATTCATATAAAAAATTTTATTTTTGTCTTTTAAATACATTATTTAGTATTTTTTAAAATAATAATAAAAATGTACATTTAAAAAAAATTGTTTGTTAAAAAAATTTCTTTTTTAAATTTACTATAATAAAAACAATAACTGCCCGCAGTATTCAAACTTAAATAACTTCGAAATGAAAAATTTAAATTGTTTTAATTTTTGATAAATTTATAAAATTAAACAATAAAATAATAAATTTTATTAAATACATGTTTTTTTTTACAAAAAAATATTGTGATTTTAAAAATATGTGCCTACATGTAAACAAAGAAATTTGCACCAAACTTTTGATTGGTCAATTATTACTCGATTTTATTTAAATTTTAGTGTAAATAATTTTAAAACAATTTTTTTTCCGCATAATTATTTTCTAATAAAATGTACAATTACATGTATGAAATGCAATTGATTTATCTTTTTAAAACTAAGTGTTGTCTAAGGAAACATTTACAAAATTTATTAGTTGATTGATTATAGTTTGTTTATGTTTAGCATCAAAATTATATACACAACTTATAATAATGGAATAATGCATGTTAACTTTAATATACTTTTAGTAAAAAATTAAACCCTAATAATAACAGTAATAATAATACATAACAGGAGGTAAAGAATAAAATAAATACAACTGTAATGATTATTATTTGAACAACAATTTTGTTAATTACATGGATTATTAAAAGCTGAAGGCATTAAGTAATTTAACAATAAATGCTTACAACTTAATAAATATAAATGCACAAACAATATATGCAAGCTTTATTATTTAAAACAAATACAAATGAGTACCATTTAATATATTTGTGCAAGTAAAAACATAATTTAATAAATATTACTTTTTATGTTTTACAAATAATTCAAATTATATTTTAAATTAATTTACGATAAACACTCTTGTCATACCTGCAATTGTAAAATTAAAATTATTATTACAAATCGCTACAACACATTATTAAGGAAACTATTGAATTAATTTCTCGCCGGTTAAATTTTATTACAACATAACTTATTTAACAAAAATAAATAAGTAAAATACAATAAAAGTAAAATTATTATGCAAAATATTATTTAACTACACGATAATATTAATTGTTTAACCTATTAAAAAAATATTTTAAGTACCTGTTTTTTTATCTATTAATATAGTTATTTGTGTAACAAAAATTAAAAAATATATACATATTGGTTAATTTCAAAACAGAGGGAAATCATATAATTATATTTTTATTATAATTGAAAGTTTTTACTTTAAGGCATATGGATAATTTAATAAAGGCCTACAACAAAATTATTTTTTTATTTTGTTTAAAATATTATAGAATATAAAATTAATTAATACATTTAAGAAATATTTAACTACAACAGTTATTTTTTAAAAATATTATATATGTTGTAATCAGCAGTCCGTAAGTTTTTGTTAATAATGTAAATAAAAATTAATTTAATTATTTTTTTAGTTTTAATATTTTTATATATTTTTATTTTAAATCATATTATTATTGAAAAAAACATTATTATTTTTTATTAATTTGCTGTTCAAAGGTTTATAATATAACCAAATAGTAGTACACGTTTTACTGTTAAAATATTATTTTAAAAATTGGAATTAAAAGATGTTTATAAGGTATTATTTTTTAAACAAATGCAATTATTATCTTTTATTATTAAACGTTAGTTTTTAAATTTATTTATTAAACAAAATTATTTGTTTAATGTTATTATTATTGCCAAACAGAAACACTTATTAAAAAGTAACGTTGCAACTAATTACTTGCTTTTACAATTGTTAAAACATATGAGCAGTAATGTCAAATAAGTTTGCAATTAAAGCATTATAAATACATTTAAAAATATTTTAATAAAATTATTTTAATACACATTTATAAAACTAATCAATATAGTATACGGTTGAAAAAAAACTATATTTAATTTAAACTGAAACTAGTGCTATTTATAAAACATGCATTATCAAAAACCGGTAGTAAGTGTTTTTTAATAGTAAATATTTTTGCTATTTTATTAAACAGAAACTACAAAAATACCACTGTAAATGTTGTATGTCATGTTATTTTTAATTGTTTTATTTGGTTAAAATTTGAGTTATTTTTATTAAATGTGGTTTCTGTTCTCTGATTGGTTTACTTTCTAATAAAACTGTACAACTTCTAAGCTAGTTAGTGTTAAAAATGTAGTTATTAATGTAAAACAACTGTAGCAATCACATAACTTTAAAAAAAATAATTTAATTATGTTATACACAATATTATATAATAAGTAAGATACAAATACAATTTTGTTTATATCTACTGTTAATATAAAAAGTAATTGTATAAAAAATTAAGCTTGTTTAAAATTACACATCGGGTAAAATTATTAATATAAAATATAACGTCAAATTTGAAAAAAAAAACAGAACACATGGATTATTTTCAGTTACTAATAATTAATTAAGTAAAACAAAAAAATGTTTAATTATTAATGTAATTGCTTTTCTTTTTAACCACTTGATTAGGGCGGATTGGAAAGCTGTTATTGAGATTGTTGATATATTCTTGTTTCATCTCATAGTGAACAACAAACTGAATAAAATCACACAAATCCTATATTTCTGTATAGTTATTAATGCTGCGTTTTAGCATACTGAAAAAATTGTTAAAAACATTGATATCCGGGCTGTTAGGTAGCAATTGAGTAAAATATAGTTTTTTTCGATTTTAGCCCCTTTACTGTTTAAATGTAAATATAAAGCAAATATCGTGCATTTAGATAAATATGACGTTACTTTCTTAGACGTATGACATAAAGCATTGTCCTAAAAATTATTATCAAAAATGTTATAGTAAACATGACTATTGAATAAACGTTGATTTTAAGGATTTTATTTTAGCCTATGTATTTAACCTTATTTAACTTTTTTTTACTGATGTTGCACAATGCTCATTATATGGTATTTTAATAATAGTACATATTTTGTGTGTACTGAAAGCTGCTTCTACTGAAGTATCTAAACCAATAAACACAGATAATAAAATAACATACTTTTGTATAAATATCAACAATTGAAAAACTACATTCTAATTTTCTAAAACAAATAATATTGTTTATTAATAAAATATTGTACGGAAACAGAAAATCAAATATTTAAAAAAAAATCATATTTACCATTACTTTATTTTTAAACCAATTTACTATTGCAACGAAATCTCACAACGAAATAAATATTTATTTATTTGCAATAACATAAAATATACATTTTTTTAAAGTAATACAACATAATTTAACAACAAATAACATAATTTTATAGTAAGTTATCCAGTACATCTTAAATTATAAACAGTGGATGTGCAATTTATTATATAACAATCAATAACACAACAATATATATTGTTTATTTTTTAAAACTACAATGTTTTATAAAATTACAAAAATACTTTTTTCTATTTTATGTATATGCAATTAATTTATATTTTTAATGCTAAGTGTTGACTAAAAAAAAAGTCACAACATTTATTAGTTGATTGTTGATAAGTTGTTTATGTTTTGTATCAAAACTATTTACACAAATTACAATAATGGAAAAATGTATTTTAACCTAAATATATTTCTAGTAAGGAATCAAAATCTAATAATAACAGTAATAATAATACATATAAAAGGTAAAAAATAAAATAATTACAACTAATATAATTATTATTCAAACAAACATTTTTTTAATTACATGCATTATTAAAAACTACCAGCGGTAAGTAATTTTACAATAAAAGTTTACAACTTAATAAATATAAATATAGAAACAATATATAAGTAAAATTATTATTTAGAACAAATGCACATGAGTAACATTTAATAAATTTGTGCAAATTAAAATACAATTTAATAAATATTTTTTTTTATGTTTTACAAATATGAAGTTTACATCTAGAAATAAAACAAAAAATATTAAATACTACTTAATTAATTTATTTTTTGTAGTTTAAACAACAATATTATATTAGGATACATAAAAACAACTTAAGAAAACAATAAATAAAATACATTTAAAATAATTGTTACTTTCTAATTAAAAGACTACCCATTATTCTAAAAAAGTGTGAGTGTTTAACAATTAAAAATGTTTTTTTAATGTGATAAAAATAATATAAAACAAATTGCGCTCTGGTTTAGCGCTACAACGTTTGATGTGGACATTAATAGACAAAAGTAAAATCCCAATATCAATAAAAAAATGCAGACTCACATTTAATTTCTCTAAATAGTCCATTATTAAATAATAATTTACAAAATTATTCAAAGTAACAAACAACAATAAATAAAAAAAAAATTGTTTGTTGTTATTTTAATAATTAAAGTTAAATTTTAAATTAATTTATGATAAACACTCTTGTCATACCTGCTATTTTCAAATTACAAGTATTATTACTAATAGCTAAAATACATTATAAAGGTAACTATTAAATTAATTACTTGCCGGTTAAATATTGTTACAATATATTAAATTTTATAAAAATTAATAAGTAAAATACAATAAAATTATAACTATTTAAAAAAGTATTATATACATGCACGATTAAATTATATGTTAAACCCATTAGAACATATTTTAAGTATAACTAATGTACATATATATACATTTAAAATAAACTAATTACGTACATGATTTTTTATCAATTAGTATACATATTTGTGTAACAGAAATTTAAAAAAATATACATATTGGTTAATTTTAAAACAAAGGGAAATCTTATAATTATATTTTTATTATAATTGAAAGTTTTTACTTTTAGGCATATTGATGATTTAATAAAGGCCTACAACAAAGTTGTTTTTTTATTTTGTTTAAAATTTTATAGAATATAAAATTAATCAATACATTTAAGAATTATTTAACTACAACTGCAATTAGTGTTATTTTAAAAAAAATTATTTAATATATTTTGTAATCAGCAGTCAGTAGGTTATTTATTAATAATTTAAATTAAATTTAAAATTAATTTATGATAAACACTCTTGTCATAACTGCAATTTTCAAATTACAATTATTATTACAAAACGCTAAGACACATTATAAATGTAACTTTTGAATTAAATATTTGCCGGAAAATATTATTACATAATATATTTCATAAAAATCTATAAGCAAAATGCAATTAAATCAAAATTATTAAACAAAATATTATTTACATACATGATTAAATTATATGTTAAACTCATTAAAAAAGAATATAGGTATAACTTGTATATATATTTATATATACTTAAACTTATTAATTAAGTACATGGTTTATTATTTATTAATATACTATTATTTATGTAAACAAAAATAATAAAATATTATACATAATAATTAATTTCAAAACAGAGGGAAATCATATAATTATTTTTTATTATAATTTAAAGTTTTTACTTAAAGGCACATTAATGATAGAATAAAAGCTTACAACAAAATTACATATTTATTTTGTTTAAAATATTATAGAATGTAAAATTAATCAATACATTTAACAATAAATTGGCTACAACTGCAACTATTGTTAGTTTAAAAAAATTATTTAATATCTTTCGTAATAAACAGCCCGTATGTTATTTGTCATTAATTTAAAAACAAATGTATTTAATCAATTTATCAGTTTTATTATGTTTATACATTTTTATTTTAAATTATATTATTATTAAAAAAAACATTATTATTTTTTATTAATTTGCTGTTAAAACGCATATAACTTAAGCAAATAGTTGTACACGTTTACATTTAAAAATACTATTTTAAAAATTGTTATTAAAAAATGTACATAACGTATAATTTTTTAACAAATGCAATTATTTTTTTTTAAATAAAAAGTTAGTTTTTAAATTTATTTATTTAACGTAATTATTATATTTAATTTATTATTGTTATTAATATTGCCAAACAGAAGCACCTTTTACAATACATGGCACAAAATTACTTGCTTTTACAATTGTTAAAACATATAGGCAGTAATGTCAAATAAGCACTTAATAGATTTTTGCAAGTAAAAATACAACTTAACTAATATTATTTTTTATGTTTTACATATATATATATATATATATATATATTTATATATTTTTAGGCATATTAATAATATGATAAAAGTTTACAATAAACTTGATTATTTATTTAGTTTAAAATAATATAGAATATCACATTAATCCATACATTTAAGAATTATTTGACTGCAACTGCAACTAGTGTTATTTTAAAAAAATTATTTAATATCTTTTGGAATCAGCAGTCCGTACGTGATTTGTCAATAATGTAAAAACAAATTAATTCAATTAATTTATCAGTTTTATAATATGTATACATTTTTATTTTAAATTATATTATTATTAGTACACGTTGCACATTTAAAAATATTATTTTAAAAATTGCAATTAAAAGATGTTCATAACGTATAATTTTTGAACAAATGCAATTATTATATTTTATTATTAAACGTTGGTTTTTAATTTGATTTATTAAACGTAATTGTAATATGTAATTTTTTATTGGAATTAATACTGCCAAACAAAAACAACTTTTACAAAAGTAGCATAGTAACTAATTATGTACGCTTATAATTGTTAAAACTTATAAAAAATAATGTCAAATAAGCACTTAATAGTTTTGTACAAGTAAAAATACAATTTAATTAACATTACTTTTAATGTTTTACAAATATATATTTTACATTTACAAATAAAGCAAAAACTTAATAGGTATTATTTATTTTATTTATTTTTTGTAGTTTAAACAACAATATTAAATTAGGATACAAAACAAATAACTTAAGAAAACAATAAATCAAATACATTTAAAACAATTGTAATTTGTTAATTAAAAGAAAATCCATTATTTTTAGAATATATGAGTGTTTATTAATAAAAAAATATTTTTTTAATGTAAATGAAAATCATATAAAAAAATGCCGCGGTAGTTTAGCGCTACAGCGTTTGATGTAGACTTTAATGGACAAAGGGTAAAATTCCAATATCAACACCAAAATGCAGACTCACGTTCAAATTCTTTACAACGTCCATAGTTAAATAATAATTTCTAAAATTTTTTAAATTAGCAAACAGCAATAAATAAAATAAATAATTTGTTTGTTATATTAATAATTTAAATTAAATTTTAAATTAATTTATGATAAACACTTTTGTTACACCTGCAAATTTTAAATCACAATTATTTTAAAAAACGTAAGGTAACCATTAAATTAATAACTCGCCGGTTCAATATTACTACATAACATATTTAATAAACATTAATAAGCAAACTACAATAAAATTATAATTATTAAACAACATATTATTTACATACACCAATAAATAATGTTAAACCAATTTAAAAAAATATTTTAAGTATAACTAATATATATATATATACATGCATTTTAAATTAATTAATTAAGTACATGTTTTATTATTTATTATTATACTTTTTTTTTGTAAACTATAGTTAAATAAAATAATACATTTTGGTTAATTGAAAAACTGACGGAAATTATATAATTATTTTTTTAATATAATTGAAAGTTTTTAATATTAATAATACAATAAAAGCTTACAACAAAGTTAATTTATTATTTAAAAAAAACAATATGGAATAAAAAAGTAATTAATACACATAAAAATAATTTGACTACAACTGGAACTATTGTTGTATATTGTATATTGTATTAAACAGTCCGTACGTTATTTGTCAATAATGTAAAAACAAATTTATTTATTTAATTTGTTAGTTTTATTATTTTTATAACGATTTATTTATTATTATTTGTTATTGATTTGCTGTTCAAACGCTTATAATGTAACCAAATAGGAGTACACGTTTTACATTTAAAAATATTATGTTAAAAATTGTAATTGAAAGATGTTCATTACGTATAATTTTTAAACAAATGTTTTATTATTAAAAGCTTGGAATAACTGCATTATAAATAGATTTAAAAATATATTAATAAAAGTATTCTAATACACATTTATAAAAGTAATTAATATAATATACAGTTAAAAAAATAATAATTAAGTATAATTATAACTAGTGTTATTTATAAAACATGCATTATCAAAAACCGGTAGCAATTGTTTTTAAAAAAATTAAATTTTTGTTATTTTATCAAACAAAAACTACAAAAATATTTTTGTAAATGTTGTAGGTCATAAAATGTTTGATTGTTTTTAAATATTCAAAATTTAAATAAATGTTATTGGATGTGGTTGCTGTTCTCTGATTGGTTTATTTTCTAGTTAAGCTGTTAAACACTATTTGTGTAAATTTTTTTTGCTCTTGTCTCATTTTGAAATGGCTTCAGTTGGTGCGCCGGACTAAACTAAATTTAGTTATTTTAATTAGAAGGAGGTGCAAAATGTTGCACACATTTTTTAAAACAAATACCAACAATGAATTTTATCACTGTCTATCTAAACAAAACCATCCAAGAGTTGAAATATTTATATCCAAAAATTTTTTTCACAAATGCCTTTTTTATTAAAAGCAAAAATCTGAAAGTATCAGATGTAGTAAAACCAACTAAATTCATTTTTATGTACTTTTTTGTCAAATTCAAAATTTAAATTGTTTAGCACGGTTAATCTGAAGAACAATAAATATGTTAAAGCCGCACCGAATTTGAAGCACGAACACACATGTTTAAGTAATAAAATTGCAATGTATGCTAACAGAAGAAGAATATCCAAGAAAAAAAAATTTGAGTTGAAATTATTATTTATGCAAAAATGCCTTAATTTTCAAATTTAAATATACGCCCGTGACAAGTTTAAAAAAAAGTCACAGCAGGGAATTGTATAATCTTTGGTAAAAATTGGGTTACAGTACGATCATATTTAACATAATTTTAAAAAATTGTAAACCTTAAAGAAACACTGTCCCGTTTAAAAGAAAACACACTAGTGGCACTAAACTTTGTATTAGTGGGCTTACATTTTGGTAGATAATTATGCAAACAAGAAATTATTTTGTTTGTTTTTTGTTATGTAATCCAAATAAATTGTACTAGAATTTGTTTTTTTTATTACAAAAATAGAGGAACATTTGCAATTGTTAAAATATTAGTAAAATGGGAAATTGTTTGGTTGTCTAATTAATGTCCTAAGTTACCTTGGATAAACAGCTTTGAATAAGTGATCAAAATCCGATATTTATTTTACCGAATTGCATTACATGTGTCGTAGTAACAACACTTATTAACAGTTAGATATTTATTTTTGTTTGGTTTAATGCATTTAATACAATTCAATTTTATACGCAGATTATGTGTCATCTGATACGGTCACGTGATTTTGATTAATGTTGTGGTAATTCTAGGTCAGTCATTTTTAGCAATTACATGTTGGAAATTAATTTAAAAGTAATTATTAAGACCGCACCTGACATGAGTTGTTTTTAATATAATACTTTGACGCTGAATAAATAAATGATTAAATAAAAATGCACATAATCTTTTTTTTAAGTTGGACATTACTAAATGTGCGTACAATCAAAAAAAAAATTAGCACATGTACAGTTTATTAAACATTGTATGTATTAATTTCTTAACTAAGAAATATTTAATAATCATTTTATTTTAAGTAATTTACTTTTGCAACGAACATTTACACACAAGAAAATATATATTAATTTTTTTGCAATAACATAACATAACAAACATTTTCTCAAATAGTACAAAATAATTTAACAACAAACAAAACGATTGTAGTGTAAATATTAAGTACTTCTTAAAGTATAAGCAGTTGATTTGCATTTTATTTTCATATTTTAGTTATATATCAATAAATAACACATCAATACATATTGTTTATTTTTTACAACCACAATATTTTAAATTTTCAAAAATACTTCCTCTTATTTTATATTTGTGCAATTAATTAATTTTTTTATTGCTAATTTTTGTTTAAGAAAAAAATCACAAAATGTATCATTTGATTGATTATAAGTTGTTTATGTTTTGAATTAAAATTATATACACTTATAATAATGGAAAAATGTATTTTAACAACCTAAATATACTTTAAGTAGAAATTAAACCCCTAATAATAACAGTATTAAGAATACATAATAGGAAGTAAAGTATAAAATAAATACAATTGTTATAATCATTATATAAACAACAATTTTGTTAATGACATGCATTATTAAAAGCTGAAGCCGGTAAGTAATTTTACAATAAATGTTTACAACTTAAAAAAATATAAATGCAGAAACAATATTAATAAAATTAATTATATAAAACAAATACAAAAACGAAGCATTTAATAGATATGTGCAAGTAAATATACAATTTAATTAATATTACTTTTTATGTTTTTACAAATATGTATTTTACATATATTAATAAAGGAAAACAATATTAGATATTACTTATTTTATTTATTCTTTGTAGTTTAGACAACAATATTAGAATTAGAATAAATAAAAAATAACTTAAAAGAACAAAACATGGAATACATTTAAAACAATTGTTATTTTTAAATTAAAAAAATTACCCGTTTTTCTAAAAATATGCTAGTGTTAAATAATTAAACAATATATACGTTTAATGTAAAAATAATATAAAACAAATGGGGTAATTTAGCGTTACAGCGTTTGATGTGGACTTTAATACACAAAGGATAAAAACCATTATCTACACCAAAATGCATACTCACGTTCAGCTTCTCTAAGGATTCTATTTTTAAATAATAGTACTGCAATTATTAAAAGTAGCAAACATCAAAAAATAAAATAAATAATTTTTTTGTTATTTTAATATTTTAAATTAAATTTTAATTTAATTAAAGATAATCTTTGTTATTAATTTGCTGTTAAAACGCGCTTATAATATAACCAAATAGTACTAGACGTAATACAATTAATACTAAATTAAATTATTAAACGTAATTCTTTTATCTAATTTTTTATTATTAATATTGCCAAACAAAAACACCTTTTACAAAAGTAACATGGCAACTAATTACTTGCTTTTACTGTTGTTAAAACATATGAACAGTAATGTCAAATGCGTTTAGAATAAATGCATTATAAATACATTTAAAAATAATTAAATATAAGTTTTTTACTATACATTTTAATAACTAATAAAAATAATTATATAGTTAGAGTAACTATATTTTAACTAAAATTAAAACTAGTGTTATTTATAAAACATGCATTATCAAAAACCGGTTGTAAAATTATTTTTTTAATAATACATATTTCTGCTATTTTATCAAACAAAAAATACAAAAATACCAAATACTAAATTTCTCAAAAACGAATAATATGGTTTGTCAATAAAATATTGTACGCAAACAGAAAGTCAAATAATTTTCCTTTAATTATATTTAACATTACTTTATTTTAAAACAATATACTATTGCAAAAAAAACCTTACAACAAAATAAATATTTATTTTTTGCAATAACATAAAATATACATTTTTTTTAATAAAACAAACTAATTTAATAACAAATAAAACGATTTTATACTAAGCTATCCAGTACTTCTTAAATTATAGGCAGTTGATGTGCAATTTATTTTTTATATTTCATTTATATTTAAATAAATAACATAATAATATATACTGTTTATTTTTTAAATTACAATATTTTATAAATACTTTTTCTTATTATATATATGTACAATTGATTTATTTTTATATAGCTCCATGTTGTTTAAGAAAAGATTTACAAAGCTTATTAGTTGTTTAATTATAAGTTGTTTATGTTTTGCTTCAAAATTATATACACAATTTATAATTAAAAAAAATGTATTTTAACCAAAAAATACTTCTAGTAAAAAATTAAACCCTGATAATAACAGTAATAATAATGCATAATAGGAGTAAGGAATAAAATAACTACCGCTAATATAATTATTATTCAAACAAACATTTTGTTAATTACATGCATTATTGAAAGCTGAAGGCATTAAGTAATTATACAATAAATGTTAACAACTTAATAAATATAGATGCAGAAACAATATTAATAAAATTAATTATATAAAACAAATACAAAAACGAAGCATTTAATAGATATGTGCAAGTAAATATACAATTTAATTAATATTACTTTTTATGTTTTACAAATATGTATTTTACATATATCAATAAAGGAAAACAATATTAGATATTACTTATTTTATTTATTTTCTGTAGTTTAGACAACAATATTAAATTAGAAAAATGAAAAATAACTTAAAAGAACAAAACATAAAATACATTTAAAACAATTGTTATTTTTAAATTAAAAAAATTACCCGTTATTCTAAAAATATGCAAGTGTTAAATAATTAAACAATATATGTTTAATGTAAAAATAATATAAAACAAATAGCGGGGTAATTTAGCGCTACAGCGTTTGATGTGGACTTTAATAGACAAAGAATAATAACCCATTATCTACACCAAAATGCATACATTATGACCTTGATTAAGAAAGGATGTAAAACTGTCAGTGTAAGACAATAAATTAAATAGACACGTTTTTTGTAGCAAAAAACTGTGTTGGGCCAGATAAATCACCTTAGTCTTAAGGAGAAAATCTATTAAATGATGCTTAGTTAATCTTTTTAACACTTTGCTCTTGGCAGATAGGATACTAATTGGCCTGTAACTTAATAAAGAGTAGCAATTACCTGATTTATTAATAGGTCTAATATATGCTTGTTTCCAAACAGTAGGAAAAGTCCTAGTAATAAGAGTTTGACTAAAAATCTTGGCTAAAATGGGGGAATAATATCTGCATATTTCTTCAAAATACGAGAGTAAATGCCATCAGGACCACGGGATGTAGATTTGAGTTTAATAAACTAATGAAATACCGAAGGAATAGTGAGAGTAGGTAAGGTCACTAAAATGGGACAAATTGATATTGGTAGGGGATAATTATTATCCGTTGCGTAACTAATTTAAAATAAGAGCTAAAAATTAAGCAGATCTCTAGAGGAAGGAGGAAAAAAACATTGTTACATTTCAGACATGGTTGATAAACACAGCAAACCGTTTGAAGTTTTATATGTAAAAATATATTTTGGTCCGTCTTTGATTTTAATAATAATTTATAAAACTGTTTGTTTTTAACTGCTCTAATTAAAGCTACACAACCATTACGCAAAGCTCAATATTGGTGATGGAAACAGAATAGTTTTAAAGCTTTCCATTTATTGAAAGCTACATTACGTTTTTAAATACACCGTTTTAAAAAACACGAAAAGTTGAACTTAGAATAAGTAGGAAGACTAAAAAAAATGAATTTATTGATGCCGTGATTAATGATTTGAGTAAAACGAGAATATATAGTGTCAACGCTATTCTCAGCCGAAAAGCCTCAATCTAAATGACTTAAGACATTTAGTAATCCAGCGAAGTTTGTTTTACAAAAATCAGGGATTGGCTTTAAAAGACAAAGGAAGACAGACAGAAAAAGACAAAAAAGAGTGATTACTTTTTCCAAGGAGAGGCAAATAATTAACATAATCAATTAAAGAGGAGGAATTTGTAAAGATGAGGTCCAGGCAAGAAGGCACACATCCAGATCAAAATCTAGTAGGCGCTAAAACATGTTGAGTATTATCATTGACAATGCTGAAATGTAGAAACTTGGTATAAAAATAATTAATAGATGAGGAAAGAGAACGCCAGTTAATAGAAAGGAGAAATTGCAGAAGACAATAACCGGGGGGAATGAATGAGGTTGCTTATAAGTCATGCGTGTTACCTTGAACCCAAAAGCAGTCAAATGACAGGCTTTGATGGCCTCAAGTGTAACCTCTTTGTAGTTGAGAGCAGAAATAGGGATGCCTCTTACTATGACATTATTTTCTTTTCTTTTGTCGCGAGCATAAAATTTGGCAACAGATATAGTTTTTTCTTAAGAGACGCAGAACCGCATTCGTAACTGAGGAAGGGGGATTGTTTTTTAATAAATAAGGTGAGATTAATAATAGAAGTTTTTAGGAAACAAATATTAGCCTTGTGCTTAAAGGAAAGTGCACTATAAAAACTTTAGAGTTTATCAACAGACTTCCTAAGTAAAAAATTACTAATAGTTAACTCCTTAACCAAAATGATGACCTCATATAGTTTGGTATCTGTCATAGAAACAGTAAATTGATGATTACACAACTACAGGCAGTTTATGCGAACAAAGTAGACTTTGCTGTTAACAAGATGACTGTAGTGAGATTCAGACAACCTTGTACACTTTTTATGGAACCAATAATTGCACTTAGAGCAAAGCATACCTGTTTTTAATGACGTACTACAACGTCGCCAACCAGAGATAAACATTAGAAATTATGTTATTACAATCTATACTCTGCAAAAAATATAAATGTAATAAACAAAATATCACAATACAAACCAAAGTGATAATTAATTAAAGAATAAAATATCAAGCACGATACATAAACAGATCGTACAATATTAGGCAATTAAGCAACATAAATTACACAATTGCACACAAAAGCAGATACATAAAACACCACAAAACACCAAAACAGCAAAACAAATGTGAACGCGTAATACAACGAGAAAACACAGATAACAAAAACCCATTACCTGTAACGTCACACAAGCGTATTGCACAAATTCAAAAAAGTGTAAGACGTTAAACAAAAATGTGGATATTACTTAAATTACTGACATTTTTAAGTTTGTTATATTTATTTTGTTTATTTATGTATTTTATTTAAAAAAACAATCTTTCTAACTAATCACGTTTTATTGTTATTAAATTTATAAAATAATTGTATTGTGTTTTATTGCTAAAACAAAAGTTATTGTTTATTATATAACGACATTTTTGCTAATAATATCGAATGTACATACCTTAGTAATTCATTATTTAAGGTATTTATCAATAATTGTTCAATAAATCAAAAATAAGTAAAAAGTGCCACATTTAATTTATTATTATTGCAGGTTAACATTGGATTTAATTACGTCACTATTTATATTACATATTTATATATGGATTTACATATATGTATATAAATATATATACATATGTATACATTGTATATATGATATATATAGAGC